>JAUCNH010154863.1:0-10000 GCA_032353275.1 Sardinella hualiensis
TTAAATGTGAGCAATTTCTCAATTAAAACAGAGATTAATAATATTCAGTGTTTTTCTGCGTGAACAGAAAGGTGTACTTTCACAACTACTAAGACTATGTTGTATATGACAATGACCATGAGTGATTATAGTCTGCCATTGAACATGCCCCTCCACTGAATGGACATTGTTTCTCAGGTGTCAAGTGTAAATGATAACTTACTTCAGAGAGCATTTAAAGTTATAGCTCTAATAGGCCCAATTTGTGTTACTGTGGTCGACTTGTGGAGACAATGCGTGACCTTGAATAATACTGGGCTAACGTGGCAGCAATGGCCTACTGGTCAGAGCTACGTATCCCAAAACAGCTACGATGTTTGTAAGTGCTACAATGATCTTAAGGTATAGCAAATGACATACGTTACGATCATCGTAGCACCTACGAACATCGTAGATGTTTTGGGAAACGCAGCCCACGTCTGTTTTTTTGTAGTGTTAAAGAGCAAAAAAACCCCACGCCATCTATGTGTTAAGATCATTATATGTAGTCAGTGGTTAAGATAATAAAAATACATTATCCTAAGAGTTTGTTTGTTATAAGCCAATGTTTATGGAGTCTACTTTACCTGCCTTATTGTATGCTATGCTTGTTCAAGAACAGGGGTTCAACATTTTTTTAAACTGTGGTAGCTAGGACCCCCTGCACCAGTTGTATAGCCAACAGCAATCAAGATTTTTGCACCGGTGCAGCACTAACAAAAATGTGAACACATCACATGAAAATGGACTGGCAGTTTGGGTTTACTACTGGGTATAGTGTGAGTATAAGATCCAGTTTGACAACCACTAGAACTTAACACCTAGTTTAAAGTTGTACACATTGCAGTGAGCATTCTGGGTACCAAGTACTGTTAGCAAATGGTCATTCATTGTTAAGTTTACAACCATTAGCTACTGTGAAAAGAAAAGTGGAGTATGGACCCTAGTGTAGACATGACCCCTCATCTGTGATGTAGGTGGCAGCAGCGCTAGTGCATGATGCAAGGAATACAAGGAATAAAAGGAAAACAAGAGCGTTTATTTGTTACATGCATATGATTACTAATGTAAGGAGTACAGTGAAACTGGCAGCTCCTTCGCCTGTTGTGCATAAAGGAGGGGAGGGGAGGGGGGATAAGTGCAAGGAAGAAACCTTGGGCAGATCCAGAGGCCAACCCAGCTGCCTGGGATTCCTAAGGGTAGGCATGGGGGCTGGGGGGAGGAGCTATTGCTGTCTGTATATGGGAGGGTGGCTTTCTATGATGCAGTGAGAAAAGGAAGTTAGGTCAAGGTGGTGGGGTGTCAGTTTGTTGTATAGAAAAGGGCCTTAATGATGATGCAGTAATGAGTTAACTGCTAATGCAGTGTTGGAGTGGAGGAGCAGTGAGTGTTTGTGTGTTGGGCCTGGGGAGGGGGTGTGCATAAGCAGGGTATATATAGAGTGGGGAAGTGAGACAGGTCCATGATGATGGCAGAGTTGTGATTGTGTGTGATGTGATCTAAGAGATGGCGTTGTTGTAGGACGACCCCTCAGCTGTGATGTAGGCGGTGGCGGTGTTGTACGACGACCCCTCAGCTGTTACGTAGGCGGTGGCGGTGTTGTAGGAGGACCCCTCAGCTGTGATGTAGGCGGTGGCGGTGTTGTAAGACGACCCCTCAGCTGTGATGTAGGCAGTGGCGTTGTAGGAGGACCCCTCAGCTGTGATGTAGGCGGTGGCGCTGTTGTAGGAGGACCCCTCAGCTGTGATGTAGGCGGTGGTGGCGGTGTTGTAGGACGACCCCTCAGCTGTGATGTAGGCGGTGGCGTTGTAGGAGGACCCCTCAGCTGTGATGTAGGCGGTGGTGGCGGTGTTGTAGGAGGACCCCTCAGCTGTGATGTAGGCGGTGGCGTTGTAGGAGGACCCCTCAGCTGTGATGTAGGCGGTGGTGGCACGGACCCCCAGCTGCAAAGATGGTGATGACAGCAGTGCAGGGAGGGATGGAGAACAACAAGCCCCCCTTCCCTGCACTGCTGCCACCACCAAAACACAAAATATAATCAGAAAATCCTGGACACAAGCTTCAAGTCAGTTATTGTAAATACAAAATTTCACACAACAATTTTTTTTAAACTTACTTTGCACAGCTGAAGATGTGAGTATCTGGCCCTGTGGATGCGGCAGTGGTGGTGGTGCAGGAAGGAGATGGAACATAGAATCCTCCTTTCCTGCATCACCACCACTGCCAACAAACAAAACCAGAATCAAAATTTCACACAGACAGAGATTCAATTGCCATTCTAATGCCCCCCTGGAGGTTGCTTAGGAAAATGTCATGTCCGGAGTCCGTTAGATGGACCCCATCATCTACAAACATCCCAGGCCAATCATGTTTAATTTCGGGGTGCCGAATTGCTATCCCCCCCACAGTCCCCACAAATGTGGACATGACATTGTTAACCCAGGTGCGTGCATGGTTAACTGCGGAGGCAGACCCGTGCCTCCATACACGCCTCTGAGTGATGCATGAGAATGCTATCTTAACAGTGGGGTATCTCTCATGCACCTTCACCAGGTACTCTTTCATCTGCCTGACCAATTCCACACTTTTTACCAGTCCTAAGTCGTTACCTCCAACGTGGATGACTAGGACATCGGGGGCTGGTCGGGAGTGCAGCAGGGAGTCCAGCAACCTAACAAAGGATCCCCACCGTAGGCCACCCACTCCAAACCATGAAACCTTTGCCGGAAGGCCCAAATTCTTCCCAACACTTACCTTTGACCGCTGGCACGCTCTTCGGATGTAGCTGCTCCCTACGATCCAAACTGAGAAGAAATTTTATTTTAAAAAAAACTGTCTGTAACGGCACGGTCTTACTACAACCTTTTTATGCTTACTATGAATTACACAATGACTTGAATTATGTATTATACAAAATGTAAATTGCAACCATAAATTGTATATATTTTTTACACATGTCAATTCTGCTTTATGGCTTACACGCATAAATGCATACAAAAAGGACACTACCTGCTGGTCTGTGGTCCATGATGGCAGACAGGAGTGATGACTATGATCTGCAAAAGTGCAAAGAAACACAACAGATATGCAGAAATGCCATATGCTCATTTACTGCTGTGTACCCAGGGCTGTCTCCTGAAAGCATGCGCTTACTTTTTCATGTTTTTTAGATGGTGGGGAAACATTTTTTTTTCTCGTGTAATGTCGAAGGTTTTTTTTTAAAAGTTGCTAAGACTACGCTATTAATTTTCACTCAAATGCCACGACCTGCTCAGAGCATAGCAAAACAGGGAGGAGGTGGGTGACGGGAAAAGAATGACGGGACGGGAAAGAATGATCGCGCATTTCTGTCACTACTAGCAGCTAGCCATTTGCCACAGCATGAAGTTATGAAAGCGCGGCAAAATTAGCCAGAGGCATGGAATATACCACCGGCGTATTTTTCTTCTGCTTATTGATGACTGATTTTTAAGGAATGACAAACTTACTAGCATACTAGAAAACTCTTCTCGCTTGCTCTTAATGGCAAGCTCACACATAGGCTGTGTATAGTCGGTTTCAGCTAGCTATGCTTCGAGCTAATAATATTTCCCGCCAGTTGACTTTGCATCATGAACTTCACTAAATTTCACTCGACATAATTTAATAAAAACGTTGATAAAAAAGCATTGCAATAATAACCTGACAGCGTAATGTACGTTAATAAATCTATGCATCAGTGATATGGCATTATCCACTCATTTGAAAAGGCATTTGAACATGCCAACCTTTTATCTGTGACCGCACTTACCTTCGCTACTGAGAAGAAAAAGACCGAATAGTTGTCAATCGCTGAAATATATAACACGCGTGGCATCATGGGATTACGTAGCGCTCCCACCCCCCACCTCCACGTCCACGCCAGGCGTCCACGTCCACTGTGACAGCAGAGCCCGTTTACGGATATTAAAAGTGCTCTGGTGACAGTTTCTAGAATAGGAAAAATGTACCGTGACAGTTTTTTGTGATATGTGTATGTCACGAATGCAAGTCTGAACTCTGGCCTGGCTTAGTTAAAAGCCCACTCACCGCGTCAAGGTGCAGGCCTTGAGTGGGAACACAGGACAAGACATACGTCACGAACACAGACACCACAAACATAAATAGAGGAAAAGGCTTAAAAAAAAAAAAAAAAGAAATGTAGCTGATTTGTTGTTTGTTCAAGAATTAGATAAGTGGGTGTGCCTTTTCCTCTCTGCACTCGCAATGTGTCTGTGAATATTTTACGATTTCTATTACTATTTACTATTATAATTTATACTAATATAAATGATTGATATTATGATTAGCATCACATTATGATTACTATTATTATTATTGTTATTATTATTATTGCTGTATTTATACTATGGTATTTATTAACGAACATTGCAAGCACAGAGAGGGGGGAGGGGGGGCTAATCACCTTCACATCAAACTCTTGAATGAACTGCAAATGAGCTGACCTTCCAAAAAGTTGGCATTTCCTTTAACACAAAAAACATTCACATAACATACATCTACATCAACATATTTACACACACATAAATATTTACACAACATATGTACATATTTACATAATTTATGTAGCTGCATTCTCCAAGTGAGGCAAACAAAGCTGCAGTGGTTTGTAACAGTGGTGTTTATTTACTTCAGGCAACATGCAACACTCATTTGCTTTAAAGAATCATCAGAAAAGTAAAACAAGAGTTGATTGTAACTTAGTACCTTACATTCTGTATTAACTGATTTAATGGGGATTTAATCTATTCTAGACAATCAAAAAGCTAACCATTACTGATGAACTATATTCAAAACGTATTTAAACCCTACCATTGGAGATATGTTAAACAAACAAATATGAAAAGAAAAACTATGAACAGGATTTTCAGCTTTTGCTCATGCCCCGTAATGCAGGCTCTAAGCAAAGCCAAAAACAAGTAACAAGGGCAAGAGAGGTGGACGGCCATATTCAGCTTTTGCTCATGCCCCGTAATGCAGGCTCTAAGCAAAACCGAAATCTGCGACAATCATAACAGGAGAAGTAGACAGCCTAGTTCAGCTATTGCTCATGCCCCGTAATGCAGGCTCTAAGCAAAGGCAAAAAACAAGTCAAACCAGTGGCATCATAAGAACAGAGGTGGACAGACATAGGCTATTCAGTTAATGCTCATGCCCCGTAATGCAGGCTCTAAGCAAAACCGAAATCTGTAACAATCAAGAGAAGTGGACAGCCTAGTTCAGCTTTTGCTCATGCCCCGTAATGCAGGCTCTAAGCAAACTAAAATCAGAGAAACATACGGCATCATAAGAACAGAGATGGATGTCCTTCAGCTAATGCTTATGCCCTGTAATGCAGGCTCTAAGCAAAGCCCAAGTGCAGTGGCAGCAACGAGATAACCCAAAACGTAATAAGAGGTGGACACTACATAGACACCACACGTGCAAATATATACATACACAAATACGTAGCACATGACAACAACATGTACACTTACTAACAAATATATTTAAGACATGACAACATATACGATGTGACACCAGACATCCTCTTATTATTGTCCATAGAAGTGGATCAACTTATTCAGTTGCCTACGCACAATTTTTCCTTTTTTGGACATTTCACTCTCTCTTCTTGCAAAATGGTTGAATCGAATTTTGCAATACAACAATGATGCCATCTTCACCAGAACATCAACATGGTTCACTTCGACACATGTTTCAAACATGTGGTAATGGAGCTGTGGGAAGAGATCTCTGTCCTCAGTTTCAGCTAGAACCTGAGTAACAACATCTCTTGATATTCCAGACCCACGTGGAAGCTGACCACCATTCAGTCTGATTCTCCTCTGAATAACCTGCTCCGTGGTCGAACAGATGGAAACAATGCCTCTTGATGGTTTCTTAAGACCGCCCCGACTCTTCAGGAGGATGAAAGGATGTGTAGCAGTATCATCAGCTGTCAATGCCTGTGAACAAGCAAGGCAGGATGTTTTCTCGCCAATCTTCTTCACCACAAAACCCGCGATGTAGTTCACTGCCGCCTCTTTGAATTCAGAGAGACAGTCGACATCTGGGAGGTGAGCAATAGCAGCTTCAGATAGATCCACTTCCACCATCTCCACGTCAGCTCTTCTCGCAACACTGACTGTTGCTGGTGTTGAATCAAGAACTTCCGTGTTGTCTCTAAGGAGGCAGTTACCAGTACCTGCTTTCACTTGGTGCCGCACAAGCAGTCTCTTGTAAGCTGCTCTGAACTGTCGAACATTGGGGTTGTTGTTGTATCCACCCCGTGCCCGGACAGCAGCGAAGAACAGCTCCAAGTGATCCTGACTCAGTTTGTATGTGAGAAGGTACCTGCAGGATGCATTGTCGCTTTCCACCACATCATGATAAATGTTCAGTACACTTCTTCCGGTGGCAATGAAGCCCAAGACAGGTGTATCTCTCTTGGTCTTGTGTAGTGGAACAAGTTTACCACAATGAAGAGCTTTCAACCCACGGAGCATGGCTTCTGTCCGGTTCAAGACGGCCTCGGCACGATCTTTTGTGGCTGGCTTCAGTGGAGCTTTGAAGCCTTTTCCAAGAGGATTGCGGCTATTGAGAATATCAAAAGCGGCATCCACAGTGCGCAAAAAATGCACAGTTGCAGCGCTACCTGAGAAATTCTTCAACTTGAGCCCCTGGTCACAGTATTCGATGGCATCAGCAACACTGCTACTGAAGAGCTGTGCTGCTAGATTGACCATCTTCTGTTTCCTCCACTGGATATGTGCCATTTTCAGTTTGTTGCCAAGCCTCAAACCCTCTTTCTCTTGCAGTGTGTTCAGTGCCTCTATGTACTTATAGTCGATCTTCTGCCCATCCTCAGTATGGAGTACTCGGAATGTGTCGAAAGCATTGCGGAGAAGTTTCAGCATGTGGCAAGCATCTAGAAGTACATGGACCCGCTGACTCTGGTCCTCTGGATGCGGAAAGTAGGGCGTCATGTTGTTGATGTTGAAATTGGCACCAAGAACTCTTGCCATGGCCATGTTGGTTTTTAAGCCATCAAAAGTGAGGGACACTACCCTGACGCCAACTTCATGAAGCCTGCTGAGACTTTCTTTGACAAGATTTGCTTTGTCTGTTGCATCCATGCCATTGATGAGGAAGTATGCTATGGGGATTTTCCATGACTCATTGATGGCGACAACCATGACAACCAAGGCCTCCTTTGCCATGTTTTTTTCAATTTCGCCAGAGCCGATGTCAACATAACCATGGAGTTGATCCCCAGCATATTCGGTCATGGCATGCAAATGCATCTCATCCAATGTTAAAGCACACACAGTGTGTCTCCCTTTTGCTTGATTCGCTTCCACATGTGCCTTCAAGGCGGTAAAAGAGGCAACAGTGAAGCCTGGATCTGCTGAAATGCTGCTGTACCACAAGCGAATAGTTTGACTATGAGGGAGAAAGTTGTTAAAATTCGCACGAACATAGTCGTATGCCTTTGGAGAGTAAAAATGCAGAGTGGTTGCAAACTGCCTCAGTTCTTCTGAATATTGGGCTTTTTTCTTACCCTTCATTATCATTGTCATTATGTGCTTGGGTACCTCATTAATGGTGTCGAGGAGGGTGGCGCACTGGTTGGAAATCAACAACTTCTTTTTGAGCTCCCTGGTCACCCCTTTAAGAGTGGCAACCTTCTTCTTAAGACGCCTGGTTGTCTGCTTCTCCAACTTCATCTTCTTCCTGTATTTCTGCAAAATTTCAGACATGCGGTCACATTTTCGTTTTAATGCCTTTGGAGAAGAAACGCTGTAGCTATGATCAGCAACGGTGTTAACTGACTGATCTGCACAACTGTCGCTGCCCTGCCCACCACATTCCTCTTCATTTTCAGGTGCTGGAAGAGAAGACGTACAAGAAGATGCACTTACCTCAGCATTAGTACTTACCTTCGTAGTTCTGCTGGCAGGCTTCTTCATCAGGTGGCCAGGAAAAGAGAAGACCGTAGGTGTTGCGGTGCTCTTCAGACGGCGATTCCCCTTTGTGTCTACGGTGAAGGCATCATCTTCAAAGTGAAGACTACAAAGACGAGATGACTCACTCGGTGTCCAGTCCTGCCGTCTCATATTCACCAGCCACTGGTTCCGTCTGTCTGCATTCTGCGAATATGAAGGGAAACTGCAAAAGCCATATTAGACATTGTTAGTGTTTCTTATTAGGATAGACATAAAGTTTGCTTAAAGCTATTATCCAAAAGTCATATAATACACTGCTGACATCTACTGGTAAAAATAGATATTGTATCTTGCAGTGTAGTGGGGAAGACCTTAAAAGGAATGTTTTAAAATGATAGGCGGTTTTGTAATATAAAAACAATGTTAGGCTGACTTGATTTCTACTGATGTGTATTCATGGCTCAAAGCCACCAGCCACTGATGCTGTCTGATATAGTATTGAATGGCTGGGAGTTTAACTAATTTAGTTAATGTATCCATCAGTGAATATTCACAGTTCAGAAAGTTCAGAAATTTTGACCCCTGTGTGTATCATAAGCTAACTTCCTAACTACCAGAATGTCTGTGGTCTACACACAACACTTGCTGATACAGAAGTGAGAGTAGCCATCGTTAGTACGACTGTGTATGTAGGCTTTACAGCTTTTATCCCCTAACTTTGAAGTGTCTTCACTTGTTTGGTTAATGGCGAAATATTAAAAGTGACACGCAAATATTCACGATGATCACGTAGACAGTTTGGACTAGCCCTTATTAACATAATCACTTACCTCGAAGCTAACATTGTCTCAATCACTTTTAATTTCAATGCGGTAAACGCAAACCTTCACAATCCTTCACCTTCACAAACCCGAACCTTCACATACGGCACTAATGCTTACTCTTGTGCTGAGGAAAATCAACTTGACGACTGCTTTGATAACTTGATTGCCATCCAGCACACAACAAGAATAGTCCGACTCATAATATTAACAGCGATAATACTAATTGGCAGCTCACTTAACTTACCTCAACCAGAACATTGTCTCAAACCATTTTGATATCAACGCGATTAAGATGAACTTTAACATACGCACATAAATGCTTACCTGGTGCTGAGGTAAATTAACTGGGCTACTTGAACGTCATCCCCCAGCACGCAATAAGAATAGGTCTAATTACAATATTGATGGCGATAACACTAACATCGGCCGCTATCTTAGAAAAAGTCCTGGTAAAAGAAAATTGTCGTGGTTAAAGTTTTTCTTAACTAATGGAGATGAGTACTTCGATAACTAACTTGGGTTAGGCTGTACACTGAGGTAAATTAGCTATCGCTTGTTAGCTACGAGGCTAGCGTTACCGTAACATTAAACCCCGTAACATTAAAAAAACTCGAGCGTATTTAATACAAATACTTCACTGTCTGGCTAATTCAATATACCCATTGACATTTAGACGGTAAGGCAAGTTATGATTTTTTGTGGCCATATTAAAAAGGCTTACATTGATGACTAAACTGTGAGGTGACATATAACGTTAGCTACTGAGTTGGCTAGTGTCAATTACCAATAGCTACCGGCATTAACGTTAACGTTTCACTTACCGAAAAAACTGCACAGAACTCCCCGCTGAGTGTCTGTTAGTACAACCAACTGCACAACAGGACATAATGACTGTAAATATGACAAAATGATATAAAACAACTATATAAACAAGTTTGATAAATTGCCTGACGAAATCCACAGCTACGCCTGCAGCTACTCCTGCAGCTACTCCAACGCAATGACACTGACAGCTGACTTTGACAGGTAGAAGCTGCCAGTGCCTGCAGCAACAGCTGTCAATCAATGGTTAACCACGCCCATTTTCTTTATATTAAAATAACAATTTTAAAAATAAGTCCTCGGCTGGAACAGTCCTGGTTTTGTTTGAAGGACTAGGGAAGCTATTTTTTCGATTAAAATGTTTTTGAT
>JAUCNH010155332.1:5000-11891 GCA_032353275.1 Sardinella hualiensis
CCGTCTAGAACAGGCGCCGGAAAATCCTGGCCCCAGTGATGCACGTGAAGCTGCTCCGCCGCCAGTAGTCCCTGCCCCTGTTAGTGCCCCAGTAACCGAAAGGCTGGTCTTTGTGCCACGAGACAAAAAGTGCCCCATGTTTAGAGGAAGAACAGGCATAGAATTGAATGAGTGGATTGAGGAGGCACAAGCTTGTATGAGGGCGAGGCATTTGTCTAGCACGGACCAAGCATTTTTTCTTTATGACCATTTGGAGGGTGAGGCTCGGGAGGAGCTAAAATATCGCCCTTATGCCGATCGTGCTGACCCAGACAAGATTATGGCAGTGTTGAAGGAGGTGTATGGTTGTTCAGAATCGTATGTAGCACTTCAAGAAGCTTTCTTTTCTAGAAGGCAACAAGAGGGAGAGACATTACAGGAATTTTCACTTGCTCTGATGAGCCTTATGTCGAAAGTAAAAGAGCGGGCGCCTAGTGATATGACTAATACTGAAACCCTGCTGAGAGACCAGTTCGCAGAACATGTCCTTGACGGCGCTCTTCGACGCGAGCTTAAGCAGATGGTGCGCCGGCAGCCTACGGCCACTTTATTGGATGTCAGAGGGGAGGCCATCCGTTGGGAACGAGAGGGGTTACCTGGTGGGGTAAGGGGCCGTAGCCTTTCCGTCCCCTCTGCCTTCGGCATTCAGTATGGTGTACAGAGTAACCCGCAGAGTGTGCCAGCTAGGCCTCAGGCTACCGAAATGAATGAGCTTAGGGAACTGTTAAAAGCCCAGCAGGAGCAACTAAAACGCCAGCAAGAGCAATTGCAACAGCTCACCCAGGGCCTCTCTCTTTTACAGCATCCTAATACCCGTGCTCGACCTTCTCGTGATGGACCTTTGATCTGTCGTCGCTGTCAGCAACCTGGCCACTTTGCCAGGGAATGTGATGCAATTCGGGTTCCTCCTCGTTTTCATCCCCCTGCCCCCACACCCTCACCACCGGGCAGTAGACCTGGCCCCGCTCCGAGTTCGGGAAACTAATGCCCACCGGATTGCAGGGCCACAGTTCGGGTGGGGCCTCTTCTGGCTCGGGGGATTTAGGGGGAGTGTCCTCATTGATGTCATCATGTCCACAACTTGATGTGGTTTTGGGTGGGGTTAGAGTGCCTTGTCTAGTGGATACAGGTTCTATGGTGTCTACGGTGAGGGAGAGTTTCTTTCTTCAGAATTTTGCGCCCTGGGGACATGAACGCCTCAGGTCTTGTCATTGGTTACAGTTGAGGGCGGCCAATGGTTTGGCCATTCCTTACGTGGGCTATTTGGAGCTAGATGTTCAGCTTTGTGGAAAGGTTATACCACAGTGCGGGGTGTTGGTAGTGCGAGATCCTCCAGGGGGTTTCTCCCCCCAGGTTCCTGGTGTACTAGGGATGAATGTGATTCGCAAATGCTACCAAGAGCTGTTTGGTCGACATGGTTTGGCCCTTTTTGATCTGCCTGAGGTGTCCACAGCTCCATCATCAGTCTTTCAGGCGTTACAGTACTGTAATAGCCGGCAAGATCCTCCAGTAGCCCCGGGGAGAGTAAAACTTCGGGGTAAACGGGTTTGTCGTATTGCAGGGGGGGTGATGCAGCTAGTATCGGCCACATGCTCCGCCCATTATTCGGGAGCCACCGTACTGTTTGAGCCATTAGATTCAGGCTTACCTGCGGGATTGCTCGCCTCTCCTGCGCTAGTCCAGGTAACTCATGGCACCGCTCTTATACCCATTGTTAATGTAGGTTCAACTGACGTTCTGCTTTATCCTCGTACAGTTTTAGGCATGTTGGATTTGGCCCACATTGTCAGCCTGCCAGCAGGAGTCTCCGAGGTGCCATCGGTTATAGCGACGGGCGCTTCTCACATAGCAGGCCCCACTGTGCCCGATCCAATCGAGACGGTGGATTTGTCCTCTTTGCCCACAGACGAACAAGGTCAGGTGAGGTCCCTCCTTCAGAGATTTGCCCATGTTTTCTCGGCCCATGACATGGATTTAGGCTGCACCAATCTGATAACCCACGACATCCCCTTACTAGACGATATACCAATTCGCCAGCGTTATCGACGCATACCTCCGTCCGAGTACGAGGTGGTGAAGAATCACATTAATCAATTGCTAGAGGCCCAAGTGATCCGTGAGAGTAGCAGTCCTTATGCATCCCCCATCGTCCTGGTTAAAAAGAAGGATGGTAGTCTGCGCATGTGCGTAGACTACAGGCAGTTGAATAGTAAAACAAGGAAGGATGCATTTCCTCTACCACGGATTGAGGAATCCCTGGATGCTTTGACTGGGGCCCGCTGGTTTTCCACCTTGGATTTGGCCAGCGGGTACAACCAGGTCGCCGTCCGGGAAGGTGATAGGCCCAAGACCGCTTTCTGCACTCCCTTCGGGTTATTTGAGTGGAACCGGATGCCCTTTGGGCTTTGTAACGCCCCCAGCACGTTCCAGCGCCTCATGCAGCGGATATTTGGTGACCAGCAATGTCAATCGCTGTTACTGTACCTCGATGACATTGTAGTGTTTTCGTCCACCATAGCGCAGCATCTGGAGAGGCTAAGTGTAGTGCTGGGCCGGCTGGAACAAGAGGGTTTGAAGGTGAAGCTTCCTAAGTGTGCCTTTTTCCAACAAGAAGTGCGGTACTTGGGCCATGTGATCTCTGCCCAAGGGGTTGCCACCGACCCAAGCAAAATTGAAGTCGTGGCTAACTGGCAGCCACCTACCACCGTTTCTGAGCTGCGTTCCTTTTTAGGGTTCGCCAGCTATTATCGACGCTTTGTGGAGGGTTTTGCCAGGTTGGCGGCCCCTCTGCATAGATTAGTGTCAGAGTTTGGTGCCTCAAGGTCAAAGAAAGGAGCTGGGCAGGGCAGCCTTGGGACTTGGCCTGAGGAATGTCAGAGCAGCTTCACCACTCTCAAAGAAAAGCTTACGACCGCGCCAGTACTCGCCTATGCCGATTTTTCCCTCCCCTTCATCCTGGAGGTTGACGCAAGCTATGGAGGCTTGGGCGCCGTTCTCTCACAGGAACAAGGTGGCAAGGTGAGGCCCATAGCCTACGCCAGTCGTGGACTGCGACCTACTGAGCGTAACATGCAAAACTATAGCTCGATGAAACTAGAGTTCCTGGCCCTTAAATGGGCCATGACTGAAAAGTTTCGTGAATATCTTCTAGGTCACCGATGCACAGTCTTCACCGATAATAATCCGTTGAGTCACTTGGCTTCTGCTAAATTGGGTGCCACCGAGCAACGTTGGGCGTCTCAACTCGCGTCCTTTGATTTCGATATTAAATATCGTTCAGGGAGAAGCAATATAAACGCAGATGCTTTGTCCCGCCAGCATCCATCAGGCCCGGTTGAAGCCCTGGTCCCAGGTACCATGCTCCCTAGGCCCTTACAACAAGCACTGCAGTCGGCTACAGGTGAGGTGACTCAAGCAGCTATCACTGTTTTGCCTGGCCATATGCCCACTGATATTGTTGCTCTCCAGCAGGCTGACCCCACTATTCGGGAAGTCTTGGTGTTCTGGAGGAGAAAGCGGCGGCCCACCTATGAGGAGCGAAAAAGGGCCTCACAACCTGTCTTAACCTTGCTCCGGCAGTGGGATCGTCTTCTGGAAGAGGGTGGGGTATTATATCGCCAGGTATTCCGCTCTGATGGTGGGGAGCCGGTGCTCCAGCTATTACTGCCTGACTCGTTAAAAAGAGATGTATTGACCCAGGTTCATCAAGAACACGGACACCAGGGAATAGAGCGGACACTGGAGCTACTACGACGCCGGTGCTTCTGGCCGGGTATGTCAGCGGAGGTAGCACAGTGGTGTAAGGCATGTGAGAGATGCCAGCTTGCCAAAGACACCCAGCCAGTCGCACAGAGTTTCATGGGACATTTGTTGGCATCACGGCCTAATGAGATTCTTGCCATCGATTACACAACATTAGAGCCTGCCCGCAATGGGCAAGAACATGTCCTTGTGATGACCGACGTGTTCAGTAAATATGCCCTGGCCATCCCCACTTGGGACCAGTGTGCTCCTACGGTTGCTCAGGTCTTAGTGACTGAGTGGTTTTCTAAATTTGGCGTCCCGGCCCGGATTCACTCCGACCAGGGGCGCAACTTCGAGAGCTCCCTCATACAGCAGCTGTGTGGTTTTTATGGAATCCAGAAGACGCGTACTACACCTTACCACCCGGCCGGCAACGGCCAGTGTGAGCGTTTTAACAGAACCCTGCACAACTTACTGCGTGCCCTACCCGTGTCAAGGAAGAGGGACTGGAACGTCTGCTTACCACAGGTGCTTTACTGCTACAATACTACCCCCCATCAGTCGACAGGGGAGTCCCCTTTCCTCCTTATGTTCGGGCAGGAACCCAGACTGCCCATTGACTTTCTTTTGGGCCGAGTTCAGAACCCTGTTGGTGGGCGTGTCCACGAATGGATTCAGGAACACCAAGTCCGACTACAGACTGCCTTTGATGGGGCGAGAGCACATTTGGAAATTGCCGCGGCACGCCGAAAGAGGAATTATGACCAGCATGTGCGTGATGCACCACTGAGGGAGGGTCAGTTGGTATTCTTACGCGACACTGGCGTACGAGGGCGTCACAAAATCCACGACCTGTGGAGCTCGGTGGTGCATCGAATTTCGAAAGCACCTAGTGAAGGAGGGTCCGTGTACACGGTTGCCCCAGTACATGATCCTAACAAGACCCGGCAAGTTCATCGTTCCCTGTTGAAGGCAATGGTGGAGGCCATCTCACCCGGCTTAGCCGACCCGGCTGAAGCGCCCCCCAATGTTCCATTGCCTGTGTCATCCTCGGTTGAGCCGGAGCCATGCGATGAATTGGATCTGATGGCTCTGCAGCCAAACGTTCCTGGCGTTGTACTTGGTCCTTCTTCTGCAGCATCCTCAGGGGCAACACCACCTGCTTCCCAGGCTTTTTGTGAGCCTCAAGAGGAGGCCCCTACTGAGGTAGCTTTTGGCACACCACCTTCCCCGGGGATCATCGCACAACCACCGGTTATCGTGGTGACCTCGCTGCCTGTCCACCCGGATACCAATGATTTGGGTAGTAGGATTGTCCGAAGGACATCCCGCCTAACTGCGGGCCAGCATTCCAATGTTCACCATCTGCCAAGGTCCGTGGGTGGGTTGGCAGGGGGGGTGGTACCTTCTCAAGATTCTGGGTCTACTCTGGCTACAACCTCAGCGGCTCTGGACTCGCAGCCTCTTTCTCATACGATTAATCGTCGGGACGCCGATTCGTAAAGGGGGGGTAGATTGTAGCCGGATGATCCATGCCTCTCTGGTTTGATTGGCAGCAGTAGGCGGGCTTAGACCCTGCTATATATATGGTTGGGCAACTGCTTCCTGAAATCTCGTTCCTCCCACCGTCTTCCGTCTACCGTGAGCCAGACCGGATTGTTTGGTGTGTGCACAGGCGGTGTTGTAGCTGCTGCGAGGCCGTGGACGAGAGTAACCAAGGGTAAGCGCTAGATTGTTACTTTTTGCTACTTACTCGCTTGCTATCGACCCTGGGATGTTATAGTGGCGTTTCCTATCTTGTAGTGTTGGCTCGTCGTTACTGCTTGGTCGAAATAGAGTTTTGATAAGCGTGCGTGGAGTGAGACCGCATTTCAGCTCCGGGTAAGTTGCGAGTTTGTCCGCAGAACTAATCGCGATTTCTCTTGTTATTGCTTATATGTATTCTGAACTATCCCTATGTCTTCTTCAGCTGGTTAGCCTGGGAGCTGTGGTGACTGGGTAGTGCGGTGGTCCTCTGAGCTTTGTGTGTACCCACACGTGTGCTCGTTGGTAGGTATAATAGACTTATCTGCACTCTTTGATCGTCTGCTCTGTGAGTTAATAACGATAGCTCTCTGTGTATTCCCAGTTTCACGTCTAGCGGTCCTCAGGGCGAGTGGCTATCAACAAGTGCAGTGTGCCCACACACCCGCCGGCTGCTGTTTTGCCTGATGAATTGCTTTACTGGATTTGATTTGAATTGAACCTATGGTTTTTTGTTGTTTTCCTTGTATTATCATTTATTTTTATTGTTTTGTTTTGCTGCTTTGCTTTGCCTGGCTCGGTGTAGGCTCATGCTTGTCACTGCTGCGGGTGCTAATTCGCTCCACTATGCTTGTGTAGCGCGTGTCTGTTTGTCCGTCTGTCTGTGTGTTTGTATGCCTGCTCCTCTCCCTACGCCTCTGTGTTGGGGTAAATATCGGTGATTAAGCCAACTCTGTGTTAATACTCTTACGGTGTGCATTTGCAGTGTTTATTTGTTTTTTTTTGTGTTCATTCTTATGTGTGCTGTGTCTGTGGTGTATTAACGTGGCCTTGTTGGGCTACCTCTCCCTACTATCCCTATCCAGTGCCTGGGAGTGTGTGTGTGTGTGTGTGTGTGTGTGTGTGTGTGTGTGTGCGCGTGCATGTGTGCCAGTGGGTGTCTGTCTAATGTACACTCTCCTTCAGCTGTGGTGGAACTCTGTGGGGGTAGCGCGTCAACAGCTTGGCGGTTGCCGGCAGCCTTCAGTGCGAGCACCCAACGAAGATAAGTAGTGGCTATATACAGAATTATCAGTGAGCTCAGTAGCACCCCCAGGCTGTACGACCGTGTTTAACCTGTCCTTCTATTTCTCTGTTGAACAGGAGCATTTGGGCCTACCCGGGTGGACGGCTTCCTGGTGGTGGAATCCCTTTTCTCCAGTCCTCTTCACGATTTGCACCCTGGGTGTTCTCTGGAACTTGCTGTGCCTCCACGTGTGTGTGTGTGTGTGTGTGTGTGTGTGCGCGTGTGTGTGTGTGTGCGTGTGCATCACTCCGGATTTCCTTCTTCTGGTAGCTGTCTTCACCTAGCCGTGGTAAGCCCAT
>JAUCNH010155385.1:0-11891 GCA_032353275.1 Sardinella hualiensis
TTTGTTTGTAGATACCAGCAACAACACATCTATGGCAAATAAACAGTAAACTGAGAATTCTGGATTCCTGTGTTTTAATGGACACACCATTCTGGTAGCACCAACCCTAAACCAGCCAAACTCCTTACAATCCTTTACATGGTCCTTTGCTCGCCGGAGAGGCTGCTAGAATGGAGACTGGAGATAACCCAGACCGACTGAGGCGAACCTCTAGGATTGTGAGACCCCCTATGTGGCAACAAGATTATGTGATGGCCCATCCACAGTCTTCGACCGCCCAAACCCAAGGTCAGTCACACAGAGGTGCAAATGCTGAGGCACATGGAAGTATGGATGTAAAGTCTCTGACTGATGAAGTGAAACAAATGAAAGGCATGCTGATGGACCTAGGCCAGATGGTGAGGGAGATGCAAATGGGAAGTGAAAGTTCCTCCTTCACTACTGGTTCAGCAGAGAACTCTCGTGCTGCATCTCCAGAGACCAGACGGAGAGAGCCATCCGTTGATTTAAGAACCTCCCTTGTGCAAGAGTTAGGTGAATGTCTGCGTCAACATCAGCAAGAGAGAGAAAGTTTGCTTAATCCACCATCACCACCAAGGATCAGCAGACAAAGCACTTTACCACCTCCACCGGCTTCAATGCTTCCTACCCCTCTTGTGTATGCTAATGTGGAGCCACCCATGTTAAGCCATGATGTCAATGCTGTGCCTCCAGCTCCTCTTATGGGGACGGTCAATGCTCATGGTCCTTTGAACCCAATAACACAGTATCATAATCAGCCACTAGGTGTCCCTCCAGAGTCTCCAGTCATTAATCAAGTGAATTCTGGTTTCTATCCCAATGCCCAGCAGATGAGGTGTGATGGCCCTCTGCAGTATAACCAAATGCCAGGAAATGCTTTTCCTTTTCCTTATCTTCCATGTCCTCCATGGATGATGCCACCTGCTTATCCAGCTTTCTTTCCTAGTGGTGGATTCTTAAGGCCTACTTACCTTTCTTATCCTGCACCTAACATGCCATATGGCCCACCTATTCAGCCTGAAAGTGTTGTGCCAGTAGCTGCTGCACCACAATATCCTCATGCTCCTTCTAGACTGCCATTGCCATCTCAGACCATACCTGCATCTAGTCCTCTCACTCTGCCTCATGACCCCAGTGGACCTATGTCAATGAATGCAGCCCAGCATTGCAGACATCCTCAGCATCCTCAGCCTGTTGCGGTCCCAGTGTCTCAGTCACAACAGATACATGATTGTGTGCCCCCTCCTAGTAGGCCCCATGTGTCTGTAGCAACCTCCCAGTTGCCTGCTCAGTCATCAGTGCCTGTCTCTCATGCAGTCTTGCCCCTTACTCAGCCCCCAAGATCAGCACGCATTGAGAGGCCATCGTTCCCACACTTCAAAAGAGATGACCCTCAAGAGTTTGCGATGTTAAATATGGCTTTGACGAATCTGTTACCACCTGAGGAAACTGAGCAGTATAAATTCCACATTCTGCTTGATCATTTGAAGCTGGATTCAGCCCGCCATTTGGCCTTAGCCCATGCCCATCATCCCCAGCCTTACACCACTGCTCTAAAAGCCCTTCAGAAAAAGTACGGCCAACCCCATCATCTGGTTCTACGAGAGATCGCTTCAATTCAGAGCCTTCCCACAATCCGCTCCGGAGACTCTCGTGGGTTCAGTCAGTTTGCAGTGCGTGTTCGTGCACTGGTTGGCATGCTTCAGTCCTGGGGAAATAATGAGGGTGCAAAGGAACTAGAATGTGCATCTCATGTCCACCAGCTACTCAGTAAGCTCCCAGCTGAACATGTTGCCAGCTTTGCCAGACAAGCAAGAACAGCTAGACCTGATGTTCCTTACAACCTGATAGATTTCTCTAACTGGTTAGAGGAAGAAGCAGAATGTCAAAGTTTAGCTGTTCAAGTGAGTGAACCATCTAAGGGTGCAACAAAGTTTCAAGCCAAAGATGGAAGATTTGTGAAATCAGCTTTCCCTCTTACCACGTTCCTTCAGGGCGTAAGTCAAGAAGAGTGCACCAAATCCCAGACACAGAAACAGAGTAGCCACTCACAGGCAAAATCTTCAGAGGTGTCTGCATCATCCTGTGCTTTCTGTAGCAGTCAGTCCCATCATCTCAGTCAGTGTCCTGACTTTCAGAAGTTTGACACCGAAGCCAAGAAAAAGTGGATTGTGGACAACGGCCGCTGCTGGCGATGTGCACGGTCTCACCTTGCATCCAAATGTGACCTGAAGAGAGGTTGCCCTCACTGTAAGGATCGACACTTAGGAGTTCTACATGAAGTGAATACTCGTAAAAGTCGCTCAGGCAGCTTCTACTTGAGTAGGCCCAGTGGTTTCAATTCTGTCTTATTAAAAGTGGTGAAAGTCATTCTAAGTCATAATGAGAAGTCTTTAGAGACTTATGCAATTCTGGACGATGGTTCAGAAAGAACTATGCTTCTGTCTTCTGCTGCTGACAATTTAGGCCTGCATGGGGCGGCAGAGTCTCTAGTCCTGCGCACCATCAGACAAGGAGCCGAGAGAATTGAAGGTGCTAATGTGTCTTTCTCAATCTCCCCAGCCTCTGCTAGGCATGAGAAGTACCAGATTAAAGGTGCCTTCACTGCTAAACAGCTGGACTTGCCTGAGCAGACCTACCCTACCACCACACTGCAGAGGCGTTATCAACATCTCAAAGAGCTCCCCCTTGAGGAATTCCATAAGATTCGGCCAATGCTTCTTGTGGGTGCAGATCATCCTCATCTCTTGCATCCCATAGAACGTGTGAGATTTGGACCAGATAGGAGTCCAGCTGCTCTTCACACCCGCTTAGGATGGGTGTTGCATGGACCCACTTCTTCAGCAGAGGAAACCAATTCCAACACTCAGTGTCTCTTCCTAGCTTCCTCTACCAAAGATCCACTGCAGCAGGATGTGGAACGACTGTGGCAGGTAGACATATTCCCCTACACCCAGAGTCTAAAGTCTGTATTGCGCTCCAAGCAGGATCAACAGGCCCTTATGTCCCTGGAGCAACGAACAGAACGACATGACATTGCCGGAATTCAGAGATATGCCACTCCCTTGCTCAGAGCTAAGAATGCCCCTGTGTTGCATGCCCCTCAGGACGCCGTAATGCCAGCCTTGCGTCGTATTGAGCGTCAGCTTTCCAAGGATCCAAAACGTGCAGACATCTATGAGCAAGAAATCCAGAAGCTTATTGAAGCGGGATATGTCAAGAAGTTGAGCCCAGAAGAAGTCACAACAAGTCATGAGTCCTGGTATATACCACATCATATGGTGGAGCATAATGGAAAGCACCGTCCTGTTTTTAATTGTTCCTTCCAGTACCAGGGTGAAAACTTGAATGCCTACCTCCTGCCCGGTCCTACTTTAGGCCCTTCTCTACTTGGTGTCCTCATCCGCTTCAGAGAGCATCAGGTTGCCATCAGTGGGGACATCAAAGGAATGTTCCATCAAGTCCGTTTGTTACCCACTGATAGGCCCCTTTTGCGTTTCCTGTGGCAAGTTTTGCCTTTTGGCACTACGTGCAGTCCATTTTGTGCCATTTATGCTCTTCAGAGACATGCCCAGAGTCTTCCTGCTGACCACCATGATGTCCAGTCTTCAGTTCTCAATGCTTTTTATGTAGACAACTGTCTGCAAAGCTTACCTTCTGTCCCTGAGGCCAAAGCACTGGTCACCAAACTGCGGTCCTCGTTGCTTGAAGGTGGCTTTGAAGTTCGTCAATGGGCAAGCAATCATGCCTCTGTGATTGACCACCTGCCAACAGAAGCACGTTCTGCACATTCTGAGCTATGGCTGAGTCATGACTGTTCTGATCCTTGTGAGGGCACTCTTGGACTAACCTGGCATTGTGTGCAGGACACGCTGAGTTTCAAGCATCGTCCAGTAGAGTATAATGTCCTCACCATGCGAGTCCTGTACCGTATCCTTGCTCGGCAATATGACCCCCTCGGGTTCATTTCTCTATTCACTACCCGTGCGAAGATCCTGCTCCAGCAGCTGTGGCTGAAGCCAGCCAGAGGATGGGATGACCCAGATATCCCAGAGGGCATCAGAGTGGCCTGGACAGCCTGGGAGCAGGAGTTGCCTAAATTGGTTGAGATTCAAATCCCTCGATGGTATGGGCCCACTGGGAGCGATGAGACATCCAGCACCCGAGAGCTTCACATATTTTGCGATGCCTCTGAACAGGCATACGGATCTGTGGCATATTTGCGCCTCACTGATGGGCATGGTAATGTGTCTCTTTCCTTTGTTATGGCTCGTTCCAGGGTAGCTCCTAAGAAGACCATCTCCATCCCCCGTCTTGAGCTGTGTGCTGCTTTGACCGGCTCCCAACTGGCTCACATGCTCCAGAGAGAACTGACCCTGCCAATCCATTCAGTGACGCTCTGGTCCGATTCCACAACTGTCCTGACCTGGATTCAATCAGACACCTGCAGGTATAAGATATTTGTGGCAAATCGTATCACAGAGATCCTAGAGTACACTCAGCCTAAACAATGGCGATATGTGGATACCTCTAATAATCCATCAGATGACCTCACAAGAGGCAAGAAACTGTCAGAGCTCACCAGTACCAGCCGCTGGTTTTCGGGCCCCTCTTTTCTGCATTCACCACAGCAGCAGTGGCCTCAGCTGCCAGTCTCCCCATCCAATGAAGCCATGTCTGAGTTAAGAAAGCCTCTGTTCTGTGGGCATGTTCAAGCTGACAGCCCCTCCAAGCTTGACTCCTCCCAGTTCAACACCTGGTCAGACTTACTTCAGGCCACTGCTGAGAGAATACTTTTAGATCCTGCAGAAGTGGATGCAAAGCCACGTCATGTCCAAGCAGAGCTGCGGTTGCTGCGTCAAGCCCAGCGAGAAGATTTCCCAGATGAGTACAAGCTCCTAAAAGGTGGCCAAACCGTCCCCCCTCAGAGCCGACTGGCTGAGTTGGCACCAGAATATGATCCAGTTACAGAACTTCTTAGAGTGGGTGGCCGACTCCGTCAGAGTGAGGATCTTGAGCCAGATGTTATCCATCCAATCGTCCTGGATCCTAAGAATTCCATCACCAGGCTCATTATTACAGATATGGATTCAGCTCTCAATCACCCTGGCCCTCAAAGAGTGTTTGCGCAGCTCAGGAGGAAGTACTGGGTTTTGCGTGGGCGTCAGGCAGTCAAGAAAATTCAACAAGCATGTGTTGAATGTCAAAGATGGAAGAGTTCTCCATCCATTCCCCGCATGGCCGATCTACCTGCTTCCAAGCTCCGTCTTCATAAGCCTCCATTCTGGTCAACTGGGATGGACTGCTACGGTCCCTTTACCATCAGAGTTGGACGTAGGCGTGAAAAGAGATGGGGCATTCTTTTCAAGTGTCAGACCACCCGTTGTGTCCATCTTGATCTTCTCTCTGGTCTTGATACTGACAGCTTCCTCTTAGCCCTTCGGCGATTCGTAGCCCGTAGGGGTCGCCCTTTTGAGCTTATATCAGACCAGGGTATGAATTTCCGAGGTGGTGAAAGAGAGCTTAGAGAGGCCTTTGCTCAGCTTACCCCCTCACTGCAGGAGAAGCTTGCACTGCAACAGATTAAATTCTCCTTCAATCCACCACATTCACCGCACTTTGGTGGTACTTGGGAGCGTGAGGTGAGGTCCATCAAAGTTGCCTTACGGGTCACTTTGGGCACCCAAGTGGTGACTGAAGAAGTACTGCTGACGGTGCTCATTGAAGTTGAGGAGATGCTGAACTCTAAACCGCTCGGCTACGTGTCGTCCAATATTTCAGACGTCGATCCGATCACGCCGAATATCCTTCTGATGGGGCGGCGAGACGCATCTCTTCCTCAAGTGATGTACTGTGATTCCGAGGCCTTGACCCAAAGGAAGTGGAGACACAGTCAAATACTTGCTGACAGGTTTTGGTCCAGTTTCATTAGGGATTATCTCCCAAATCTTCAGAGGCGTCAGAAGTGGAGGGCAGATGTTCCTTCAATCTCGCCTGATGTTGTCATGGTGATTGACCCCCAACTTCCCCGTGGCTCTTGGCCTGTAGGAACCGTCGCCAAGATTTTGCCTAGTCCTGATGGCAGAGTTCGGACAGCTGAGGTCGTCATGAATGGGAAATTATTCACTCGGCCAGTCAGCCGTCTAGTAGTCCTTCCTTCTTTTCCCAATGACTGTACAGTGTGATTTCTTTGAACAAATATGTGATCATATTTGGGGGCGGCTGTTCGAAATCCCCATTTCCTTTACTAGCCCCTCCCTACCTGCCTGCCTCCAACATGGTGGGATACGCCCCTTTTCTCTCACCTGCACAGAATTAAGTAATTAGCCTGAGTTTGTGCGTGTGTGTGTGTGTGCTCATGGTGGATCCCTTTGTCCTTGCTGCTTCTCTGTCCATGTGGAGTTGCTGCGTTTCTGACATTGTGAGTTTATTTCTGAATATTTGTATTTTGTTCAAATGTATAATTTGTATGATTTATGTGTACTGTTTAATGGATTGATTAATTTCCTTAATATCCTATGTAATATAGTTTAAATCAGTAAATTTGGTTTATTCATTGTTTGTTTGTAGATACCAGCAACAACACATCTATGGCAAATAAACAGTAAACTGAGAATTCTGGATTCCTGTGTTTTAATGGACACACCATTCTGGTAGCACCAACCCTAAACCAGCCAAACTCCTTACAATCCTTTACAGTGTGCCTGTCCCAGGTGAGGTCTTCAGTGATGTTAACACTAAGGAATTTGACCCTTTCCACAGTCTCACCATTGATTGCAATGGCTTCAAACTGTCCTTTCTGTCTGAAGTTTATATTCAGCTCTTTGGTCTTTGCTACGTTGAGAGCCAGGTTGTTCTCCTGACACCACTGCATTAGGTTGTCAATCTCTGTCTCTGTTCCATCACTGTTAGTGATGAGCCCAATAACAGTAGTGTCATCCGCAAATTTGCAGTCATGGGTGGACAGGGAGTAAAGGAGAGGGCTCAGGACACAACCCTGGGGGGCACCTGACGATTAAATATTCTATTAGGAGGGCTAAAGCATCCTACTACGTAAATAGCCTAGCTGCCTGTGGAAATAATAATTCATCTAAATTCTGGAAAATCCTTAACACAATTGAAGGGGCTTCTCCCTTCTCCTCCGGCCTCCCTAGACAAACTGACCTTCTGGGGTCCTCATTGACCGTACAGACATATGCGAAGCATTCAACACCCACTTTATTAAGAGTGGCCACTTATTTGATCAGTCTAATGCCACGGCCCCCATGTTGGGAAGTGCTATTTCCCCCATGGCTGAGAAGAACCCACCTACACCAAAAAAACAATTTTTCTTTACACCTGTACTCTGGCCGGAGGTGTTCTCTGCCTCATGCAGTTCAAAGTGTATGAAAAGTGCAGTTGGTGCAGACAATCTTCATCCCCATTTACGAGAGCTTGCTGCCTCAGTCATTGCATGCCCGCTGGCTCATGTTTTTAATTTATGCCTTTTTTCAGGGCTCATGCCAGTGCTCTGGAAATCAGCCTTTGCGGTGCCTCTACATAAAGGAGGAAGTCAGAATGACTTGAATAACTACAGACCCATTTCAAAGCTTTCCTGTCTTGTTAGAATCAATAGTGAATAAGCAACTGACCTCTTTTCTCTCCCAGAATGATATTCTCTGTCCATATCAGTCAGGGTTTAGAGCTGGCCATAGCACAACTACAGCTGCAACTGTAGTTGTAAACGACCTCGCTACTGCCCTTGACAATAAGCTTTCCTGTGCTGCTCTTTTTATAGATTTCTTTCTTTTCTTTTTCTGCCCCTTTTAAATGGAGCATTGCACAGGACTCACTCCAGATGAATGTGTTTCTGTCCACCGACAATTTTAAGCATAAACTTGATGCTCTGATGTCTTTGCTTTAATTGCTTTAATTGATTTTGAATTTTAACTGATTCTTAAATGTTTCTCTATGATTTGAATTCTCATTTTTAAAAATTATCTGAATTCTAATGATCTTTTGTTGCTCTTCTGTATTTTTTTTCTCTTTTCTCTTTAAATTCTTTAAATCCTGTTGTTTGATTTGTGTGCTGTCCTCAGGGCATTGCTGAAAAAGAGCATCTGCTCAGGCAATCTTCCCTGAATAAACAACTGATGATGATGATGATGATGATGATGAAATGATGGAGCCCATTCTCACCACCTGCCGTTGCCCTGACAGGAAGTCCAGGATCCAGTTGCACAGATAGCCTTATATTCTGTACATACGGGCAACTCCACTTCCAGAAAAGTCCATCTCAGGATGGAAATTGTGTTTTTTAAAGTCTGTAAATTCCATGGAAATGTCACAGGCATAATACATTTGAGGTTAAGTTTACATTACTCTAAAGGTGTTGATTTTCATTAGTTCATCATTCAAACTTGTGGTGTAGTTTTTACACCTGTCTGGTTCAGCCATGTCACGTTCATAACGCAAATATGTCACGTCCATAACGCCAGTTTTCCCAAAATAACTCCAATCAGAAATTACTTATTTATGACCAAGTTTTTTTTTCTGTGTTCATGTAGGTCTCCTTAATAATATAAACCATAGGATTTATAGGACTTTAAACTTCACAGATTTTATGGAAAAACTCCCATATAAGCTTGTCTGTCCATTTTATATCACGTCCATAAGGCAAATGAAAAGGCTCATATTCTCATGATGTAGATCATGACTCAATATGCCACTATGTCGTTCGTCGGTTGGAAACTGTTTTGCTTTTTTCAGTGACAGCAGTGTTTGCACGCGACTTAGGTCTGCTGACCTTGTTTGTTTTTAATGAGTTTCAGTGGCTGTCCTGATAGAAAGGAAGATCATTCGTTTTAGTCATATTTGTCTCATTAAAAAAATAGTTACCATGACCTCAAAATTGTGAATCATCTTGTATCATAGATTGAGTGCATGGCTGCATCTCTAACACACACACACACACACACACACACACACACACACACACACCCTGTGATGTACATTTCAGTTCTGCTCAGCTTACAATCAGTGCACCAAGGGGAAGTTAGGGTGTGTGTGGGTGTGACTGACTTCCACTCAGATTAATGTTCAACCTGCAGTTTTTACAGATGGACAAAGATCGCCCTCATAAGGCTACTGCCCCAGGACACACACACACACACACACGCATCATGTATGTCTATTCGTGTGCATGTGTGTTCAGATTTGTGTGTGTGTGAGTGTGTGTGTGTGTGTTCTCACTTGTGTTTGGAGTCTTTAAGGAGCTTGCAGACGTCCAGCTCCTGTTTCCGGAGGCTTCCGAAGCTGGACTGCAGCTTGGACGAGCCCTTGCCCTCCACACCCACGTTGACTCCGCCCATCCCCGCATCCACACCCGCCTCCAGTGAGCCAGCCATCTTTTCGCCAAATATCCCAGAATACTTCAGGAACTCCGTCTCCGACACCTCTGCAAACACACACACACACACACACATGCCAGAAACCATCACAGCCTGGTTTGTGTGTGAGTGTGTGTGTGCGTGTGTGTGTGTGTGCGTGTGTGTACCTGGTTGGATAGGCTGGCTGCCGGGCTGCAGCAGGTCGTTGAGGGTGAATCCGGTGGGGATGTGTTTGGGCCGCTGCCAGAACCAGAAGCGGCTGCGTTTGATGACGAGGGCGAGAGGCGTGAGCTTGTCCGAGTCGATGAGCCGGCGCACGGGCAGAAGGGAGCCGTCCGGGTCGATCTCTGACAGCAGGTTGCTCGTGGCCTTCGCAAACATCTCGTCTTTGTCTCTGCACCTCCTTCAGGGGTGTGTGTGTGTGTGTGTGTGAGTTTGTGTGTGTGTGTGTGTGTGTGTGTGTGTGAAGAAAAGAGCAGACACGATTGTTAATGTTTTGTTTCCTGACTACTTGGAAAGCATCACACCTCCCTTGCGGAAACCAGGTTTAGCTGCTCTGAGCAAAGACACTCAGTTACAGAAACACACACATTCAGTGCAGCCAATCACAGGGCAGGAGTGAATTCCAGTTTATATGTGGGGGATTCCCCTCCCCTCGACCAAGTGCCCACCACTGCACTTAGTCTTGGCTGAGTGTTCTTTCCCTCTTTCAAAACACCTCCTCTGCCCAGACCCCTTACAAACACACCGCGGCGCCTCAGATGGACTCAAAAGCTGCCCTGCTCTTTGCAGTTTGCACTTAGTGAACTATTTTGAAAAGAGTGTCTACATGTCTGCAAAACATGTCTGGACGTCATTTGAAGGAGAATTAGGCCTGTCCAGAAGCCCAAGCACCCACCTCCCCCCACCACACACACACACACACACACACCTTACTCAGTACTGGCATTCATGACTCAAGGTGTCTTCCAATTTCCTATTGACAACTACATTCACAAAAGGGAGTTTTTCCTCTTGGGTGCCTCATGCTGTACGGCGCCTTGAGACAAATTGTTTTTATTATGCGCCCTGTACAAATTCAATTTAATTGAGTTTAATTGAATTGAATCGAATCCATGAAGTTCGGCTGAAGTGTTTATTCAAATGCATTAGTCCTAAAGCAATGCAGAAGATGCCACTGTTTGGCTCCCCTAGTGATTGTAGTCAAAGTGTTGCGAGTTTTAAAAAGTGTGAAAATGACTGGCAGAAGCTGTAACATGTTTGCGTGCCATAGACAAGGCTATAGAACACTGCCTACGCTACTGGCGCAAACCCCCTGCGACCAGTGCGCTCTGGGGTGTTACAAATGTGGGAATGACTTGGTGTTCTCTCAATAAAGTCATAAAGATCAACGCGCTTCACACAGAATTCGTCTCGACGGGTTAATTGCGCTTAATGGAGACGTCCTGGAGCGAGGACGCATTCCGCTCTGTTCTAGTGAAAGGTAGCCTGGATGATATGAACAACTCATGACGGGAACAGTCGCCTGGAAAAGAAGAAGAGACCAATGCCCAACAGGGATGAACTTAATCCAGCAAAACTCCTCTCTAGTTATTAGCCAAGGATGTGGAGGACACATTCGTCTTCTACCACAGCAGGAGCTACTGAAAGCGATCGGGATCTCTGTTAGAAAAGCTGATTTAGTTGCTTCATTGTTGTCGAAGAATGACAGGTAGAGTCGCATCGCGATAGGATCTCGTAAGCAAGTAAACACATATTCAGTCACTTCTTATATAAACACATATTCAGTGATTTCTTATATAAAAAGTCAGCGTCTCTTCCCGTGTTTATGCCTTGGTGGTGGCATAGGTAGGCTAACTAAAGAAGAAAAACTTACCGCTGGACTTTTGCCCGATCTGCCGCTCTGCTTGCTCTTCCGTACACACACGCACACACACACACAACTATGCTCTACCCTCTTGAGAACTACTCACACACTTTCCCCGCCTGCTCTCATCTGATTGGCTGATATTGAGCATGACCTGTGTCGATAACAGCAAACACACGTCAATCATAACAGCCTTGACACGGTAAACAAGACTGGGATTGAATGATAACAAAGAGTCTATCAACCCGCCAGCACTTTTCAGCTGATTTTCCGAGCTCAGTAAGCTATAAAGTACAGCAGCTCACACCATGGACGCCCTAACTGCAGATCAGAAGCTAAGGCTACTTTCCAGCGCCTAAAGACTCTTAATGAGTGATTTCGCCCCAAATCGCAGTGAGGGGTGGGGCTCTGACCGTGTGCTCTGCCCCAGGAGGCGGGGTTTGACAGCGGGCAAAGGTGGACACGCCCGGATCTCATGTCTTTGTCCATAGGTGATTATCATTATTTTACTGATCTATCTGTAATATTTTTTTTTATCATCTGTGTATTTTTTATCACTGATTTCCAGCTTTGTGCGAAGAAAAGATTTATTTTGGCTGCATCAAGTCAAGTCAGTTTTATTGATCAATTTCTTT
>JAUCNH010155661.1:0-11842 GCA_032353275.1 Sardinella hualiensis
TTAACATGTTTATATGTTTTGTTACTATGTTATGAGATGTATTAACATTTCCTTTTGGAGAGCTACTCTTACGTAGGTGGCGGGGGACTGGTAGCTCTTGAGCAACAGTAGGCCTACTTGTTGCAGACCCCTGCAGTAGAAGATGGCCTCAGTAAACATGTTTACACACACCGATGAGTTGACTACTCACTGGACTCGTCTAGATGCTTTGATCACAGGCAGCATCCTCAGCAGACCTGCGTCTGAGCCGGCATGAAGACCGTAGTCCAGCAGCTTCAGCTCCTCCACTTCCTGCTCTGACCTCAGCAGCGCAAAGACCAGAGCTGACAGCTGGGAAAGAGAGAGATTCCCTCTGGGTTTATTCTCCCTCCTCAAGTAGCCCTGGATCTCCTCCTCCAGAGAGTGGTCATTCAACTCATTCAGGCACTGGAGCAAGTTGATGCATCTTTCTGGGTTGGGGGCTTCTTTGAGTTTCTGCTTGATGTACTTGACGGTTTCCTCTGTGTTCAGAGATGAAGCTGGCAGTGGCAACAGGCCTTGTAAGTGTTTCTGATTGGCCTCCAGTGACAGTCCCAGAAGAAACCTCAGGAAAAGGTCAAGGTGTCCATTTTCACTCTGTAAGGCCAGATCTACTGCAGCCTGGTGTAGGCCAATAAGTGTCTTTGTAGTGAACAAGAAACAAAGCTGAGAGGTTTGGTGCTGGGCAGGGATATTGGCCTCTCTTATGCTAAAGTGTAAAAACACATAGAGAGCAGCCAGAAACTCCTGAATGCTCAGATGAATAAAACTGAACACTTTCTCCTGGTACAGCCCAGCCTCCTCTCTGAAGATCTGGGTGCACACTGTGTACATTGATGCTTCGCCATAATTAATTCCGCACTCTCTCAGGTCCTCCTCATAGAAGATCAGATTGCCTTTCTCCATCTGCTGGAAAGCCAGTTTCCCCAGGGACAGTGTGAACCTCACGTTCCAGAGGTTTCCACACACTTGACTCATTTGTCTTGTTTGTACGATCAGGAAGTGTGTGTACATCTCAGTCAAAGACTTTGGCATCTCTCTGCTCTCTGCCTCAGGCAGGATGTTCACCAGAGTGGTGGCCGCCATCCAGCAGAATACAGGGACGTGACACATACTGTAGAGGCTCCTGGATGACTTCAGGTGGGTGATTATTTGACCTGCCAGCTCCTCCTCTGCTATCCCCTCTCTGAAGTACGTCTCTCTCTGTGGGTCACTAAAACCCCGCACTTCTGTCACCTGGTCAACACACTCTGGGGGGATTTGATTGGCTGCTCCTGGTCGAGAAGTGATCCACACAGACGCGGATGGCAGCAGGTTGCCCTTTATGAGGTTTGTGAGAAGAACATCAACGGAGGCAGGCTCTGTTACACTGTGGATGCTTTCATTGTGCTGGAAATCCAGAGGGAGTCGGCTTTCATCCAGACCATCAAAGATAAAAGTAATGTTGTATCTGTCCTGGTTGGTGAAGGTGAAGTCCCTTGTTTCAGGGACAAAGTGGTGGATAAGATCCATAAGAGTGCATGTTCTGTCCTTTACCAGGTTCAGCTCTCGAAAAGGAAGAGGAAATATCATGTCCATGTTCTGATTGGCTTTTCCTTCAGCCCAGTCCAGAATAAACTTCTGCACAGACACTGTTTTTCCAATGCCAGCCGCTCCCTTTGTCAGGACAGTTCTGATAGATTTGTCATGCCCAGGTAAGGGCTTGAAGATGTCAGTGCATTTGATTGGTGTCTCCATTTTTGTTACTTGTCCCTTAGATGCCATTTCAATCTGTGTGACCTCGTGCTTGCTGTTGATCTCTGCACCGTCTCCCTCTGTAATGTCAAGCTCTGCCTTCAGATGAGCTAATCCTCTCAGCTTTGGGAGGCCTTCAAATATCCTTTGCAGCTTCCTTGTTAGCCTACATTTGAACTCTTGTTGGTGTCTAGGAAACAGCCCATCTGCTCATAAAGATACAGTGTGATACACATTACAGTCACATGATATGTGATGTCATCAGTCAGTTGAAGTGTGTGAAGTGAAGTGAAGTGAAGTGATGGGTAGACCATAGCTGTTCTGCTAGTTGTCAGAATGTTATAGCAGACTCATGTCAGAACGTTATAGCAGACTCATGTCAGAGTGTTATAGCAGACTCATGTCAGAATGTTTTAGCAGACTCATGTCAGAGTTTTATAGCAGACTCATGTCAGAATGTTATAGCAGACTCATGTCAGAGCATCTCATTGTTAGAAAGCTGTCAGAGATTCTAATCACTGGTAAAGTGATGGTTAGACAGCATCTCTAAGCGCTGACTGCTTATCAATGTCAAACTCTTCTAATAAGCAAGGTTTCAAATCCTGTTCTTTTTGTGCATAGAAAATAAATAATCTCAGTGTCTGTCACCAGACACATTACTTTCATACGGAGCAATCATTATGTAGGCCTATGTTATAATGGGTTAATGATTTCTATTAGACTTTTAATGAGTTTTAGGTAAATTGTTCTCAAAACAGATGCTGTGATAACAACAAATTAAATTACAGTTCGAAGGTGCTAGATAAACCACTCACATTTCTCCAGCTGCTGAGCGAGGGTCTCCTGACTCATGTTCCTCAGGATGTGCACTGCAATCTTCAGAGCTCCATCCCTGGCACCTCTCTGCACCTCCTCCTCCTCCTCCTCCTCCTCCTCCTCCTCTGGGTATTCATGACTCCAAAGTTCCCTCAGTCTCTTCAGTTCATTCCTCATGAAAGAGATTACTTTGGTTTCAAGTTCCTGGATGCCAGAAATCAATTCATGCGATGAAAAGAGCATGAATATGTGGTCAACACCCATCAGTTTATCCATGTGATTTATCTATTTGACATTAATTGGTCACTTTGCTACACGGTTAGGTGTTATCTCCTGCTCCGAACTTCAGTGGAGCAGAACAAGGAATCCGCATGTTATATATTGACCATGTATAGAATAACATCAAGTATTCACATGGTCTCTATTAGTACTTAGTTAATAGTGTCATCAGATTTACCACAAATGAACACGCGCGCACACGCACTCACACAAACCTCGAATACAGCAGATAAGTCATTTTGTGTTTTATTGCTGAGGAACGGATGCATGGCTTGTTCTTCCTGTGGGAGGCTGAGGAGCACACAGTGCAAGAGAAGGCAGACCGCTCTTTACTTCAGCAGCCTGCTGTAGGACACCAGCTTCCCTGGTCCTAGTGTGAGTCTAGTATCATATATGTTTTCATGCAAGGCTTACATTCATAGCAGATGACGCCTGACTCTATAATTCAGCAGTGGCACAATGGCCAGTGGATCCAATCCAAGCCGTCATGTCACAACTTAATCAAATGACAAGCAAAGTCATTTACTTAGACTGAGACTGGATCGCAAAAGACTGCACTGTATCAGCTACACATGTAGCTTATTCACTGATGCAGTTTTAGCATTGTATCTACTAAGATGTATGTTTTAGAGTTTGTCGCTTTTTGTTTAATAATAGCTACACTACAAATACAACCTTCACTTTTTAGTTATTAGCTACAACCGTCCATTAAAGCATAGACACAGGGCAAAAGATAACATACTTCCAGGTGGCAGAGTGCTAATGGGTACCAACATTGTAAACTCCCCTATACTGAACTGGATCATTATTGTCCCTGAAAAACAAAAATATTTTTAAAAAGTTGAAAAATTGGGTTGAAAGATTCTGGAGTTCTCAAATTGGATTGAGGAATATCACCTAACCCTGAGATCAGGTGAATCTTAACTCACTGTCTAGATAGCCATTTGTCTACCTGAGATCAAGTGAGTCTTAACCCACCATTTTGATGGCTACTTGTCTCGTACCTGAGATCAGGTGAGTCTTAACTCACTGTTTAGATGGCCACTTTTCTACCTGGCATCAGGTTGAGTCTCAACCCACTGTTTAGATGGCTGCTTGTCTCGTACCTGAGATCAGGTGAGTCTTAACTAATTGTTTAGATGGCCATTTGTCTCGTACCTGAGATCAGGTGAGTCTGGTCTCCCCTCTCCAGCTGGGCCTCCTGACTGCTGACTCATGAGAGAGATGAAGTCACTTCCTGTTTGAAGATCAACATATTAAAACATCTTCAGCAGTCTCTATCTGTCTGTCTGTCTGTCTCCAAGAGTGGCACGCCCGCTGCTATCAGAATTGATAACCTAGACCTTTAAAAGTAAATAAAAACTTTGCAATACCTGTTTTAGATTCTCCCATAATATTGTGTTGTCTGTTGTTGTTCTCTGCCTCCAGATGTCTGTGTTTGTGTTTCGAGTGCTAGACCTTTGAGGGCTGTGTGTGTTCCGAGTGCTGGACCTATGAGGGCTGTGGGTGTCTAGGGTGTAGCCGCTGAGCTCAGTAACTCAGTAAGACACAGGGGCCCCACTGGGGCCTGCTGCAGATGGCATTGTGTCCTGCACAGAGGGGGCTTTAGGGGGCTCTGGCGGATTGTCGCTGCTGTGTTGGCCAGAATCAGCTGTGCTCGGGGTCCCCCCTCCAGCTCCATCAGATCAGATCATTTTACAGCCACTGCATGTCACAGGCAGAACTGCTGCTATTTCTGAGAGCTATCCGAGCCCTGGCTGGGGGGGAGCAGGACACACTTTGGTAGAAATCTCATGTGGGCTTGTGTGTGTGTGTGTGTGTGTGTGTGTGTGACGAGCTGATGGGTTTACATCAAAGTAAGCACATGAAAATAATAGGCTTCAGGCTAAAATTGAGTAGCAGAAAATGACAGTACTTGTTTGCATGGCTGCTTATTAATGTGTTTGGACTGAGAGAACTATGTAGGAAGATTCTGGTCAAGAGAGGAAAGACTGTGAGTAAACTAGCCGAATCAGCTTGTCTTTTAAGGTTTGTGTCATGCAGATTGACATATTTTACCTGCACGAAAGACAAAACACAAGCTTGCCATTTAAATGGGAAAAAAATATTTTGCTTTTAGATGATAGCTTAGTATATTTTGACTTGTATTGGCCCCGTCATAGCCAAGTCTGGTGTATGCTGAGAGATATGTTCAGAGCCCTAACCAGAAATTAAAAATAGTTTTAAATAGTTTTAAAAATAGTTTGAGTAGAAGTGTTAAAGATATCTTTAAATTTGATTTCATAGAAATTGTAAGTGTAGCGAGTTACTTTCACACATTTGCCTACCGGAGGTGTGTGGGAAGCCCACTGGAAACCTCTGGCCTCGCACCTGCAAGCTCAGGTTAAATAGTGTAATGACCAGAAGCAGCCACCAGGTGGTATCCAAAGCAAACCCAGTGTTGAACATCAGGAGGACGAAGTCATAGGCTCATACAGGCTCACGTGGTTCAGGCACATATCAGATTGTTCAGAGGAAGAGGATCTACAGTCATGCGCTGGTCTGCTAGGGTTAGTTAGCTGTTAGGGTTAGGGTTAGTTGGCTGCTAAGCTCATGCGCTGGTCTGCTAGGGTTAGTTAGCTGTTAGGGTTAGGCTTAGTTGGCTGCTAAGCTCATGCGCTGGTCTGCGATGGTTTTTAAGAGACAGAGGATGGTGGCTGATGTCAATTTGATGTGCCACATTAAGCCTCAATATGATTATTTTCAAATGTATTCTTTATTGTTTTGTCTTGGTCTTACTGTAAATATACATACATATATACTGTACATACACATACAGTACACTGTACAGTACTTCAAATGACCAGATCTAGACAGAGGTTCATATCATATTTGTCTTCCTTCATGATCATCAGATTTCTGACTGACTGATTTCTCTCTTGAATAGAGTGTGCTGTAGCCTAGGGATCTCGACGCCCCTTGGTGGGTCTGTGCGTGGCCAGGCTAGGGCTGCTGTGGCCCAACAGCTCCTATGGGAACCTAGGGCTCATTGTAGGGGAGGATCCGGGGAGGGATCCTATTGGTCTCTGTGTATCGATACTTCATACATGAGCTCCCTGCAGCTCCATGTCAACCCAGCGCCCACTTTCTTAAAGGAGTTATCCACCATCAACACGTAGCCTTGTTGTTTGACGTTGCTGTGCTATCGATAGGAATGAAAATGACAGATTTTCAAGCATGGTAGACCAAATAGCGAAACGGCAGCCAATGCTAACTGATCAGGGCATGTCCATTTCATTTTGATATGCCTTATCTGTGAGCATTAGCAGGCAATTTACAAAAATTCGGTCTACGTTGTACCTACCGATGTCGTTCTGATACCTATCGAAAGCTCTCAGCAGCCTCAGACAACAGGGGTACGATTTGATTCACTCCGGATAAACCCTTTAACCCAGCGCCCACTCACTCAACCCAACACTTACTCAACCCAGCGCTCACTCACTCAAAGCCAACACTTACTCAACCCAACACTTACTCAACCCAGCGCCCACTCACTCAACCCAACACTTACTCAACCCAACACTTACTCAACCCAGCGCCCACTCACTCAACCCAACACTTGCTCAAGTCAGCGCCCACTCACTCAACCCAACACTCACTCAAGCCAGCACCGACTTACTCAACCCAACACTTACTCAACCCAGTGCCCACTTACTCAACCCAACACCCACTTAACCCAGCACCCACTCAACCCAACATCCACTTACCCAGCACCCACTTACTGAACCCAACATCCATTTACCCAACATCCATTTACCCAAACCAATACTCACTTACTCAACCCAACGCCCACTCAACCCAACAACACCCACTTGCTCAACACCCACTTACTCAACCTAACGCCCACTTGCCCAACCCAGCGCCCAGCTGCCAACCTAGACTAGCATTGTGTGGCATAGCGTTGCATAGCGTAGCGTAATGTGGCATTGTACCTCATTGGTTGACATTGTATGGCATTGTGTTAGAGCAGTGGTTCCCAACCTTTTTTGGCCTGTGACCCCATTTTATAATCACAAATTTCTGGCGACCCCATAGACGCTTGTTTTAGTCGGGTTTCATACTCTCAGCAAACAGGACATTACCACAAAACAGACATTTCGGCTTTTCTTTGTTGCGTTCAGTGGTGCTAACCATGTTGAAGGAATTTTTCATCATATTTTCTCTGTCTTTGGTGTCTGTTTCTTTAGCTCTCTATCTTTACGGGGCCAGGCAGGCGAAGAAATATTTCCATTTTTGTTTTCTGTACAATATTTATGAACATGAAAGAATACAGCTATTTATAAGTATGTGGTGTGGTGTTAGTTATTTGATTTATTTCAGGGAACCCCATTTTAATTCCAGGGGACCCCATTTGGGGTCCTGACCCCAAGGTTGAAAAACACTGTAGATGGTTTGTTCCCAGGTCCATGCATCACACACAGCTCCATTTGATGACGCAAGTTGTTTATGAGAGTGTTGTTTTCATCCATAAGCTCTGGCTTGGTCTGCTTGGGAGTGATTATGACACTGAAAGTAAACGCATTCAATGTAAGAATTCAATCAATTTTTGAATACTGGAATCATAATGCTTCTTCATATCTAGCCTACCTCTAAACACTACTAGGCAGCTCCACAAGGAACCTATACATGTACCTAACTTGAGCAGGTTTGGGGACTGGATAACCCAGACTTTTCGAGACATTAGAGCTCCCCTCTCTGGTCATTCTGTATATCACCTCAGCCAACTTGTGAAGTTTACAATCTTGATATTGAAAGAGTGAATATTCGTACATGTAATGGCAGTGGTAATCCAATTGTATGAAAACTACAAAAATTACTCAATTCATCGCTGTTCATCTAATTGGATATTTTTGACAGGTATAATACTAAGGCAAAAGGCCACCATAACCCCCCTCCCCCATTGTAATGACTTTCACTCATCCTTTGAGATGCCTGATAATACAACAGAACTGTGTGAGGGCTTTTGATCTCAGTATGAGCAATGAGACAACCATTAGTACCTTTTCAGGAATCAGGATAAAAATCTTTGACATCAACAGCTGTGCGTGTGTTTCTTTTGGAGAGAAAATAATGAGTCTTCCATGGCCAACCTGATCAATCTGATTAGCAGCCATCTGACAGTAAGGCTTTGTTAGGTGGAAAGTCTCTCTCACATCTATCGCAGGAGGCTGGCAGTCATTCTAATTTTTTTAAGTAAAAACTGACACTGACTCTTTGCTCATTAAATTATTTCCAGCTCCTTTCTTTGCCAGCCACACAAATGAGAAACCACTGGCCTCCTATAATGAGGGACAGGAAAAGAACGGCACAATGGTAATACATGTTCACTAGAATCCAATTTGTAGAACTCGGAAATAAATCCTGAATAAATTAATCTGCAATTGTAACTGAATATCAAACACCTGCTTTATCGATCTTTACAAAGTCTTGCTTAGGTTTCCCTCTGTGCACTGAAAAGAGTGCAAAATTGTAACCACTTACAGATTGTTACCAAAATCCAGGTTAGCAATACAAACAATTCTGAGACTCTATTTTGTGAAATAAAAAATAATAATAATAATAATAAATGCACATTCAACTGTAAGAAGTAAAAGATAACATGATCAGTTGCTGTTTATACAGCCTTCGCATAGTTTTATCCTGATGGCCTGTGGACACTGTTGCCTATTTTCACCACTGACCACCTCCTGTGACTCAGAGGGGGAACCATCCTCTATGGCACAGTCCATAGAGTAGTCCAAAAAATGATTAATGTTGCACTTCCACGCTGCATTTTGAAATTATAAGTCTGTTTGGATTTCAGGGCAGGAAATGCAACAGTGTCTACAAGCCATCCCTGTCAGTGACAGGAACTACAACAGTGTCTCCAAGCCATCAGGATCACTGTAAAAATACCCTTTCCACAAGCTGTGTCTTTCATATCTCCCTTCATCTTTGGTGCCAAGGGACAGGTCTCCATCCAGCAACAGGCTTTAAAATGTTGCAACAACCCCAGGACTGTCTGTCTCCTGTGGCAGAGTGGGGTTCCACATGGATAGACAAACATGAAATGTAGTTGATTCCTTGGGCCCCAGCACAGATGACAAGAGAGCTCAAAAACATAAATGCTCAGGCAATGATTACTCACACAGCAGGGCACTGAGATTAGGAATGACGTTTTCTCTGTAAGCTTTTGTCTTCGCCAGCACTCGACCAGAAAAATAACAAAAAGCAATGGTCAATGCCTTCTTCATCCACTTTTATCATGGAGAAGGCAGACTTACATTAATGTGCAGAGGCTGCTGAAACACTATAACAACAATTTCACCCATTACAGAAGGTATAATTTAGTCATTTTTGTCTGGATAACTAACCAAGAAATTGCATGATCCATTTTCAGTAATTTTATATAATTTACTCATAGTTATTGAGACAGGATGTTTGGCATCCCTCTGTCATTTTCAATTAGAAAAATATGCATGGCACAAGTTGGAAGGAGCAAAAAAAGGAAAAAGGGTTGTGTAAAGGATGTGTTGACTGTTACTTTCTGAAAGGGAAATGGATTAAAACACATCTCCCCACTATAAGAGTGCTAGTCTAGAGCACAATGGTCTTTCAGTGCACACACACACACACACACCACACACCAGGCTTGCTATGAAGAAACATTTCACTGTGGCAAAGTGAGTGCAGGTGTATGCAGTGATGTTATGAAATTACGGATGATTAAAAGGCAACAATAAAGGAACAAAAAGCCACGAGAACAGCCAAAAGGGTGGCTGGTGCCATCTACTGGAGGTTTCAACTCACTACATATTTGAAACCCCAACAAAAATACTGCAGCTTGGCAAATGCTACATTTTATAATCTCTTGTCTAACTAGCTACAGACATCAATACATCACCCTAAATGTCTTGAGATGTTTAAAGATGTGAAGACTTTCAGAAAAATAAATTGCAACCACTAATAGAACTCATAAAACTGATAATTGGGGTTTACTAGACTTGAATAAAACAGTTAACAGGTTTAGTTAAATTCTGAAAAAGTTTAATAAAAACAGTGCAGAAGAGGTCAACAAATATTGCAAAAGGAACAGAAGACACTGACCCATCTTAACACTAGGAACACTTCTCAAACAGCCCACAAACATTGTTTTTGTTCTCTCCTCTTTCAATTTTCTTGATAAGCCTGGATTTCACATTAACATAAATAATTCAGAGAACGTTGACCAGTAACTAAACCAGTAGGCACTGGAAATTTCAGTCCTCAGTGTCGTCTTGTTATCTACCGTGACCTCATTGTTGTTCCAAGTCACTGGTCAAGACGGAGGTTTTAGTGTCAAAGGACACCCCCATCCAAGCCTTGAAACTACATTACAGTTACACAGGACATTCTGAAAGTACATGATGTTGGAGGTAGATTCAAAAGACCTTTAGTGGCAAAGTCTGAAACTCGTCCGCCAACAACACAAAGGCAAAAGCCAAAGTTTTTCAAAACACAGGTCACTGGCAATGAATACTGCTGTAAAAAATTACATACATATAAATAAAAAAAATTGGAGTTTAAGTAGTCCTCAAGTACACACCATACAAAACCTGATGAAGTGCACGTACACAACTTTTTTTTTGTACAAAGGAAAGAAATCCCTTTATGTCAAGTTGATTTGCTTCACTCAACATTGTATATATATAAAACAAAGGAAAAAAAATGGGGCTGTAAATCTAAAGAGAACACAAGCATTGCATCTTGATTATTTGGTCTTTCTTGCAAGAAACATGGTGAGCAAGTGTGTGAAAATGCAGAGCACCATTTCAGTTGCCCAATGAGAGATCAATGAACTCAATTCACTATAGGTGGTGGTGGTGGTGAGGAGGAGTTTGCATAATCCAACAAGAGAAAACCCATCACTGGAATACCTCCAGCAGGGTCAGTCAGTCAGTCACATACACACACACACACGTTTTTACTCCATGTCGTCAGCTTGAGCCATATAGGCATCCAGCTCGGCATCCAAGTAGCCTTTGGTTTTGGACATGTAGTCGTCCAGCTGATTGTCCAGCTGCTCCCGAGTGAGTGTGGAGTGGCCAGCGCCCCGACCTCTCCCCCGGCCACGTGCTCCTCCCCGACTAGTAAACGCACCGCGCCCACGAACACCAAATCCTCGACCTGCAAAAAGTAGAGGGTCCGAAAAGTTGCATGAAGCCCATACTGAACCCTGTTGGTTCTGCATATGATGGTGGTGTGCTGGGCACGCAACAGTAAGAGACTGGTGAGGGCCAATGTCTATACAGTGTTTTTTATCTGAGTGCCACCACCTTATCAACCGTTTCATATGAGATGAATGTCTTGCTGCCGCCAAGGAAAAGCACAGTACCCAATTGGGTGGCCGCTTTTGTATTGAATGAATTGACTGTGCAGAGTTGAAAATACTTGAAACTTTTCAGAAAGGCGCTGCAAAGTTATAATGGACTACTGCTAATCCATCATAGCCAAAAAAGTGAAACATTAACAGTTTACCAAGCTCCTCACAGACTACAACAGTAACATGAATGGTTAACCAAGCTCTAGTCAGAGAAACTAGTTGTCAGAGAAACAAACAGAACATTACAAACTCAGCCTCCTCCACAGCATACCAGCTGCAGAACATTTTATCCAACCTAACCCACCCAGGCAGTTTCTCCTCTTAGTAGCCCTTATATTAGGTCCATCTCCCCTGCTTTCCATTTGCCTGAGAGTGGTTCCCATCAAAAAGTGACTTTTAGGGTTGTCCCGATCCGATATTTGGATCGGATCGGCAGCCGATATTTGCAAAAAAATGTGGATCGGATTGGATCGGCCAGCACGGAAAAAATCCGATCCATACTCCCGATCCATTTTTTTTTAAGCGCACCGATTTATACAATCCATTCCAGTTTTTGCTGTGGTCTGCACGGCAGTCGCATAGATGTGACACAGTGTTAGAAAACTTTTGTGAAAC
>JAUCNH010156938.1:0-11771 GCA_032353275.1 Sardinella hualiensis
TTCAGTTGGTGTGCAATGAATCTAAAATATGTGAAAGTTTAATTTTTATCATTACATTATGGAAAATAATGAACTTTATCACAATATGCTAGTTTTTTGAGAAGGACCTGTATTGTGTATTCTGCTTACTGCAGAATAGCACTTTTGACTATGTCCACCCGGGTGGCTGCCATACATATGCTGTTTAGGCATGTTTTAGGGACACACCATATCCGTTGGTTGCCTTCACCAGGAAAGGGTACTCAGCCCGTCCATTGAACTCCTCTCCCTGGACAATGAGGGCATCTTTGATGGTCTGGTAACCGGACAATATCACCACTGGTTTGTTTGCAAGCCAGACAGTGCATACCGGCCCGTACTTCTTGCAGAGCTGTAGAATAGATTAACACAGGATTGGTATGGTGGAGGTACCAGTATGAACAGCTCTGTATGTAGCCCAGTAGGTTGAAAGTTCAAGCAAACGGGTGACATGCACGGTGTACACTGTGCAGTGTGTTCGCCATTTGTTTTTAGTGTTAAAATGCGATTGTTAATATATACAGTATATAAATTATATGTTATGAAATATTATATAATAAATATAATATTTCATAACATATACTTTTCCGGTGTACAACACATAATCATTCATATAGAGTGACACGGCACAGTGTGTTCTGCATTTGTTTTTAGTGTTAAAATGCGATTGTTAATATATAAAGTATATACAGTAATGTTTCATAATATATCATTTTCCGATGTACAATCCATGTACAATATTGGTCAATCTTTGCCAGTGTCAGTGTAAATCACATGCAGCTTTCAATGGTAGGCCTGAATCAGTGTATGCATGAAAAAAAAAACCTAAGAAAAGAAATTTAGCAGTTGGAGTGGCTACACTGAAGTTCCTGTAGCAGTAGAATGTGAACCTACCTCCTGATAAGACTTATATGGCTCCTTCAGGTCTATCTGCAGCAGGTTTCCTATCAGTGGTGCAGGTCGAGGCCCGGGGGGTAATCTTCCAAAGCTGCTCTGTTTTCCTCCATTCATCCACACCAATATACACACAACTATGGTTAGAACTATCGAGAGAATGTTTGTCTGAAGTAAGTGAATTATTTCCATCTTGGTGATTTACAGTACGGATAAAAGCTTAAAGTTAATTCATTAGGTTACTGTCTCAATGTTTTCTACACGTACTGGGGAAAGTGGGTGTGCATGAATGTTTTATAGTGCAACAGTTAACCTAGTTTTATACAACACATGACATCAATACTGGCTGATTCATTTTTTGGCCCATGACTGGAGCCAAAGTTAAATATTCATTTGACATTCAAAGCAAAACCTTATACACACTCAATCATCTCAATGGATGCTAAAACTATCAAACCAAAAATGCAATGCACGCTAATATCACTCTTGTGTCATAATGGGTGTGATTTTAAAAATTGAAGTTGGGTTGTCTATAGTCTCAATCCTAGTACTGAGATGCCCCCCTGTGCAGAAAATTATTCTTTAGTCACATCTAATAGACTCAGAAAATTATATGTAGTGTTCCAGAGATTGTGCTCCTGAGTCTAAGGACTGCCTCTGTCTAGCTAATCCAAATTCCTAAAGGTTTTACAGGTACATAATTATAATTATGTATATTTATGACATTGTGAAGTTATGATTTATATTCATGGAATATAGCCCATCCAATCAGCAAACAGAGGGAGGAGTGGTGAACGCTGAGCTAGAATCCTATTAGTCAAGGCAGACTACCAGTCAAAGGGTTAATCCAGTCTTTTTAAACTTTAACACCTCCTGTAATGTCCAGAACGAAGTGTGAGTACGAGGAGCTGCTTTTATGACCAGGCTGTGTTGGCCAGATGTGAGTTGCAGGATGAATCTCTCTTGGATTGTGTTGATATTGGTGGCGATTGTAAAAAATAAACTTAAGGAAGTTAAACATGTACACTGGCATCTGGAGCATGCATTTACAGACTGAAATCCAAAAAGACTGGAATAATATATGGTGTGTCTTCAAATAACCCTACGGTATTGTGACAGGCAATAGACGTGCCTTGGCAAATGATCTCCAGTAAATGACTTCTTCTGCCATCTCCACTATATTTAATTAATTTATTCACACCTACTGATGTTGAGAGAATTGCCATAAGAGCAGCCTCAGGGCCGACCACACAGGTGCGCTTACATGAAAAACCTCTGCCAGGGAATGATATAGTTCAGTTAATAGTTCCTAAGTCCCTGACAACAGCAGCTGTAAAACCCCTACTGAGAAAAAAAATGTGTCTCAGTATACAACTTCACAGGCCCATATCCAGTTTACCGTTACTAGGAAAATAATTATCTTCAACTCGCTATCGTATATCGGCACATTGAATAACATGAATGCAAACCTACCTTGCCTTGCCTCCAGTGAATCACCCTAGTCAGTATATTCATCCCATAATACTTTATTTAGCAGTAAATGTACTTATCTGCCTTAATAATGGGATTCTCTTCTCTGATTGGCTCATGGCGTGGCCATTAATTACGTATAACATGTCACGAAGGCTGTCATCCCTTACATAACTGGTATTGCTGCTAAGTCAGCCCTGTTGTTCAAATGAACTGATGAGGTAAATTAACATTTTCCCTTTGGCAATTTCCCCTTTCCTGTCCCTAATTTTCTAAAAAGGGACTTCCTGCTCCATGATGTAGGATGTCTATGACAGACGTAATGGTTCAGCACGCGCTTGTAGTCTATTTCATTCAGTGAGTCACTCTAGAGGTCCTCTCGGCAGTACAGTATGTTATGCAGTAATTAGATATTAGTGAAACTGATGCAGTCTTATAAGCACCTTGGGACTGCGCTTACACTTGTGCTTGCCTTGGTCTCAGCTGTCCCATATTACACAATGGTCCGAGTGACATTGCACCTCTCTCTCTCTCTCTCTCTCTCTCTCTCTCACACACACACACACACACACACACACACACACTGACACATGCATTTATGCACTAACACGTTATTTGTTTAAGTTTATTTCCCATTCCCACATTTTTGCAGAGTACAAGCATAAGGAGAACACCTTCCGCATCAGAATACCCTCATCCAGGATGTACTGTAGTAGGCCTAGTGCTTGAACACTATCCTAATAATGCAGTTCAGTGGGGCTTCACAGCAGAGCCTCTCCAGGTCAGTGTCCATTTCCCGGAGTTAGATACAGATGTATGTTGAAAGAGGAAGTTCTCTTAGATGAGCTGGGTCTTTGAAGCTGCTTCCATGCTGCCTTGGCAAACTCAAACACCAACAGTTGTTGCTGGGCAGCATGGAAGAGGTTTTATAAAACGCGGAGTGGGATGGCACTGTTCTAAATGCACTTGATATCTCGTTCCACTCCAAATACTCATTCTTTCATATTTCATGAGCCTATTAACCCCCATCCATTGGGAGTGCTAGTTAGCGGGCTATCCTGCACCACCACACAGACAGCTACTGTTTCAAGCCAAACCCACAGACTTTTACTGCACATCAGGCATCCTGATGTTCCCATAGTCCATCAATCCTGTCTCTATTTCTATGTTATGTGTACATTTGTATGTGTTTGCATGTGGAAATGTAATTTTGTGCTGTCATGGAATAGATAAATGGTTGATAAATTGTTTCTTGCTATCTCGTGTAAAAGAATGCTTTCGAAAGTTTTCAAATGTGGAGTACAGTTTATTTTCATTTATGCATTTGGCTGATGCTTTTATCCAAAGCGACTTACAATGTATGCCTCACATTCACACACCAGTGGTGGCTGCTGCCATGCAAGGTGCCAACCTACCACCGGGAGCAATTTGGGGTTAAGTGCCTGCTCAAGGACACTTTGATGGGGTCAGGCAGAGCGGGGCTCGAACCTTCAACCCTCTGGTTGCCGAACAGCACCTCTACCACCTGCGCCAGCATCATCCCCCACTAAATCAAACCACTGTATCTCATATATTCTAATTCTGCACTACTGTGCACTGTACTATATTGAAAACATACATGTAACCGAACTACACATGCAGTCTTGCTTTTTTCCCAGGGCAGGTCCTGCCACCTATACCCTGAGTTTGGCATAGCAGTCATAGATACCAGGCATCCGGCCAAAGCTCGTACAGCTGGGGGTGATGTCAATCTCCTCTGGGGGCTTGGTGCCCACGAAGGTGAAGCGCTGGAGTAGAGAGGTGAAGAAGAGGAAGAGCTCCACTCGGGCCAGACCCTCTCCCAGACAGACACGCTTCCCTGAGGGAAAACACAAATACATCAATGGATTTACAATCAGCCAGCTGGTGTACAATCAGCTGTACATTAATAATATTCCGCACTCAGTCATCCAAAATAGCCAGGTTGATGTTTCATACAGTTTGCTGTTTAATGTACATGTGGAATGTATTTATGTTCAGTGTAATTGAATGGGTAAACAAATGTATTTTTTGTCCACATTTTGCCAGTAGAAACTTTCAATGGAAATATTGTACCTAATCCAAATGGGATAAAGGCATCATTCCTCTTAAATCGTCCCTCATCATCTAAGAAGTTTTCAGGGTCAAAGTTGTCTGGGTTCTTCCACAGTTTGGGGTCAAAAAGAACAGAGGAAAGGAGAGGGAGAATCATAGTGTCCTGTAAGGAAACAGGAAAAGTTGGATATAAAAACAAACAAACAAACCATTACATATTTTATAATTGTCAAATTCTTTCATATAGTGTGATATTAAATACTACATTTCACATTACAGGATAAATAATATAGCAGCCTCTCACCTTAGGGATGCAGTAGTTCTTGAATTCTGTGTCAGCCATCACTTTGTGGGGCACAGAAGTTGGAGCGAGGTCCATGGTGCGCTGAATCTCATGTATGACTGCATCTGTGTAGCACATCTTGGACCTGTCGTCCATGGTGGGACACCTGCCTTGGCCGATCACATCATCAATCTCCTTTTGAATGCGTGCTAAGTCAGAACACAAACATGAAAAGCATCATTTGTTATTTTATAATCATCACTCAATCATTCATCATGTACCGAATGGCTAAGTGTATCAAGAGTGAAACTGGTTTGGTTCTGACCTTGAACATGTGGGTACTTGATCATTACCAGTAGCATTTGTCTCAGTGTTGAGGAGGTTGTCTCAGTTCCAGCTGCAAAAAGATTCCACGCACTGCCAAGCAAGTTGTCATAATGGAACTCACTATTTGGCTGTTCTTTTTCCTGAAATACAGATCATTACATCAGTAGGTGTGCAGTATATTGCAGACATACAGTAGTCAATATTGTATAATAACGGATTGTATACATTTTGAGTGATGGGTGATCCAACAATCTAATTGATACAGTAACGTGGGTTTATACAAACACCCCTGTCTCAAAGAATCTAAGGAATATGCATCTTCCAAATACTGTAAAATATTGTGCTTTGGCAAAACAGCAAGTCGACGAAAGAGCACAGATATATTTAGGCTACTATGATCTATTTCTGTTGGTTATTGTAACTGAAAAAGAGAGCAGGATGTCTGAGACATAAATAAAGGTTGAATGAGCTGGGGAAAGTGGGGATATTCCAGTTTTACTGATCCATCCAATGTGCTCACTGTAAATAAGCAAATAAGCAACTGAGGCCCTCTAGTGGGGATTATTTGCAATGAAGCAAACCAGCAGAGCCATTAGATTATCAAAAATTAGCAGGTTCAACAAGTAATAAACTAGGACTTCATAAGACCTTTGTGTTGTCTTTCATGTATAGCCTGAGCAGCAGTAGCATTCAGCTATTACACACGAGATGCATTTTTAACCTGAATCATTTTAATCAGAAAGGCCTCAATGTAGTCCTGTGGGGTGGAGTTTGCATCCAGATGCTTCAGTCGGGTCTCGGCCTCTTTCTTCACATAACCTTGAGCCTTCCGCAGCAATGCAAACATGTCTCTGTGCTTTCCAGGAAGCCGATCGAGAATTCCAGGAATTATGTTATAGAGCTGGAAAAGGTGATATAACAACATTGGACGCTAATTGTATAAATTAGTGTACATAAACATTTCATGTTGGATTGAGACAGACAGAAAGACATCAGAGCACAAAGACACCACAACTGCAATGTTAACTTCCCTCAACATTGAGCTACAGTACAGTACTACGTCACATCACGGTACTCCTGGCTTTGGTTTCCCCAACTAGAATTTTTTTTTTGCAACCAAACCGATATAGAGGTCAGAACCAATACTGTAGATAAAAGTTCGAACAATGTGCACACCCATCACAAAGTCAGTGTATCAGTGCCCAGACTTTGGACAAAGTGGACCAAGGTGAAAGCGTCTGGTCCACAAGGCCATATAGACACACACAAGGATGAAAAGTGAGTGTTTCAATCATCAAGAATTGCTTCAATGGGATAGTATTATTGGCTTTCATACTGTACATGCCTGGCTGAGATACATATTGATCTATATGTTCAGTTTGACTTTGCTCTTTGGCTCCACTATGAAGCCTATTTACAGTTTGTTTAGTTTGCCTGAGATAGAGAACCAATCAAAAACAGGCCTTTACCCCTTACTGTACGTGTGTTTGAGAGAGGAACCAATCAAAAGCTTTTATCCCTTACGTGTGTTTTGTCACAAATTAGGACTTGCCCCGCTCTGCCTCGTCTCAGGAAACATAAAAATCACTGATCTGATTGGTTGTAGATCTGTACAGAGGCATTTTTATCTTTTAGGCAGTTTGTTGATTCCACCACAGGGAGGTGGGTGAGAGCTAGACCAAGCACAATCTCAGACTGTAGGCCTACACTTAGTCCTGTCGCACAAACTCAATCTCTAACACGTATATGCCCAAACTCTCTCTCAAGCCCAGTGTCAGATTGAGCTAATTGCTCTTGACAGCCAGGCTAAGGATACACAGGGTTATTAGTTTTCCTGGTATAGAAGTATACTAAACAATTCTTAAAGGAACAGTTTGTAAGTTTGTGGCCAAAACTGGAACTGCAATCACATTCAAAATACTACACACCATAATTAGCCTGGCTTTCGCGACAAAAAGCTCATAGAAGCATTTATTTCTTACATACGGTTATTTTAAAGGTGCAGTCTTTAATCCAGGCAAAAGTTGCTACTGTATATTCATGGACAGTATGAAAATACCATAAATAACAATAAAAACAGACAGAAATAATCACTTAAAAAGTAAAAACAAATAGGTTGAGACTTGCATCTCCGTGCATTACAGTACCTGACCAATGGGACTGTTGAGAACATGGAAGGAAGTAATGACAGCATTGTAGAGAAGCATAAAATCAGGGTCTTGGTATTCAAAACGGTGCCCAAATACCACTGAACAGATGACGTTAGCCACTGCATTGCACAACAGTTCTCTGGGATTGAAGAGCCCACCTGTTAAGGAGATTTATTTGTCTTCAACATCCTTTTAGATAACATGTTGTTATAACATTGGTCAATAAGCAATTTATGATAGGCCTACATTATTATCCGTTGACAAATGTATTACTAACAGTTATTTAACAGCTGTTAACCTTTAATAAACAGTAAACTGTTAAAGGCACACTATGCAACGTTTTTAGGTTAATATATCAGCGTCGTAGTCACTGTGATGGTTAGTTCATTCCGGGGCGAATGAAGGCTATTTCACTGCCGTCAACCCCCTTCCTACCGGCTTTACCGCATGATGTAATGTCAAATGACTCGCCCTGTGCACATAGAGCAAAGCTAAACTAAAACCGAAATGAAGCTGAAATCGTGTTTATTGCCTTATTAATTAACGTAACTCTACAAAAATGACCATTGCTGGTTTGTATGCTTTGGTCTGAAGAGTAATCCACTTGAATTGGTGAGAATGTACAATCTTGTTGCTATATTTTAAATAAATCCCCGTCTGTAGGGGGGAGGCTTGCATACTGTGCCTTATGGTCCTTGTAAGTGTTAACAAGGTTGTATTAACTCTGAGGTTGTATCTTAGCTGATGTAAAAATGTAGAACATTTTTAGAATTTAGAAATGGATACAAATTTGATGGATACAGTTTCCATCAGCTAACCACCTGAAGCAATTGGTATCAACCTCACCTCTTACACTGGAGACCTGGTTTCAATTCCCAACCCCTGCGGTTCTCTTTTTGATATTTTAAATTTAATGGCAAATTCAAGATGATATCAACATCTCAGAGTAAAGAGTACACAAAGAAAGAATATTCACCATCATGTTGGGAAATAATGAGAATGCACTGGTGAAGGATGAGGAATCAGTGTTTCAAAGGGTAACGCCAACCTACGATTCCACCCATTTTTTTCAGAGATGCATCAAGCCTGGTCAGGATCGGATGGGCAGAGTAGACCACAAAACAGAAATCTCAATCATAGCATTGGGAGGCGAAGTGGGAAGTGGGGAAGTTGCATAGCGTTGAGAGGGGAAGTGGGACATTAGAGAGCCATGTGCTGCAGTTGCAGAGATGAGGAAGGTGGCCTACATGTCTCCACCCCCGAATACAGGCGTTTTCATTCCATCTTTAAAGTAAAGCTCCAAAGGAGAGATTTTATCCTGTAGTATCAAAGACCCGCAACATACGGGAATCGATCTCGGGTTGTCTGATTTGAGCTGTCATTTGAGCCTCATATCTGCTGTTCCACCACATGCCACACATCCTTTGGTGGCCCCTATGATGTGGACATGTACTAAAAGCTCCCGCAAATAGCTCATCATCCACTGCATTGCCACTTCAAGCTGTAGCGGGAACTTCAAGCTGTAGCGGGAACAGGGAGCAATTTTAAACCCATAACTTAGGACATAAAGTCCTTCATATCTATAACATTGATATGAACACTGATATGAATTATAGTGTCACCATTACACCATTTGATGAACCCCTCAAAATACTTATTTAGTTAAAATACTACTTAGTCAAAATACTTATTCAGTTAGGCTATTTAAGTTAGTTGCTTTCCGAGTGAGGTTATCCACAGGACAGCCAGTAGCCAGTCATATCCATGTCTGATAAGGCGAGTGATGCGTCAGTTGTTGCAGTGAGTCTAAGCCTTTAAATAACTCCAGAGGAATATCTATGAAGTCTCTTATGATTCCAAAGAATGGCTATACTTGTTTGGGTTGAAGCGCAGAGAGACTGACATTTCACAAGCTTGCTGTGCGTTTTTCTGCACTTGAAAGCAGCAGTGTGGGAGCAAATACAGAAATGGAAAAACAACAACATATCGTTACTTCAAAACAGGGCAATGACCCTCTAAAGAAAATAACCTCAGACATGGAGTTGAATTGAGCTATGTTTTTTTATCTCTTTACAGACGTGGAAGCCAACGCTTTTAAGTGTCAGCTGTAATTAATCTATAGTAGACTCACAGATGACGCACATCGATCTGAAACAAATATTGATCTTTTCCTCGCACTGCCTCAGTTCTCTCTCCTCCTCCTCCTGCTTCTCCCCTGGTCTCATTGGAAATTGTCCACATCTATAGGTGATTTCACATAACGCTGTTGCCTTTTTCAGCTCTGACTGAAAAGGAGGTTGCTAGGTGCTTCAATAGAGACACAAAGCAGCCAAGCATCTTTTTTTCCATGTTTCTTTTTTTTCTTTCTTTCTTGTGAAGGTCCCAGAGAAAGCTAAAGCTACAATAAATAAATTGGTCACATGTTAAGACATGATGATGACAGCTCACAACAGCAAGAAATCCTCAGGGAGAAAAGCACAACACGTCGGCAGCATAACAGGAGCGCGTGAAGCTCCCAGTTGGAAAGTTTGGAGCAGTAAGTTGATAGCTCTTTCTTGTGGAGCTCTGTTCATGCGTCTGTGACGTTCCCATTCAGCACGTCAGGCCTTCAACTGTGTGGGGCCTCTGCGCTGCCCTGAATCACCAGTTGCTCTTTGCTTGCGAGCTCCACGTCTGAATAATTAGACAGTGATTTGTGGCCTGTCCTGTGCGGAGCAGTCAGCGTCACAGCAGCCCACAGGGGACTGAAGGAGCTGTCACCACAGACTGTTAATTCGGCCTCCTTTGACTCTCTTAAGGCAAATCGCAGGGGCACTTATATTTCCCAATGCATTTACACAGGGCATATTAACTGCTGAGTAATAGCAACATTAAGTGGATTTATCCCCCTTCATAGAAGCCAAAGAGGGGGAGCGAGGGAGACAAAGAGGAGAGGAGGTGGGGAAGGAGGAGGAGAGATAAGGATGGAGCGAATGAGGAGAAGAGGCGTCTCCTTCATTGATGGATTTACTGGGAAGTGTCAATAATAAGAGCTGGTTTATGGCCTGTGTGTGTGTGTGTGTGTGTGTGTGCGTGTGCGTGTGTGTGTGTGTGGTAGAAAGAGATGCTGCAGGCAGCATTAGCCATTCCAGCCACCGCCTCACCTGCACTCACGGCTTAAACGCCCTCAGTTAATGTGCATAGCCATTCTGTTATTTGCCCATGTTGCACCTCATCAGTCACCTCGCACCAAAGACCAAGAAGGCAAGTATATGGGTGGCTGTATGTCATGCATGCAGGGCTAACGGGGGCCACCGCCGATTCGACCCAAGCCGCGTTGGAACGTGGCCAAAGCTATTCTACACTCGGCTTCAGAGCCACACTGCGCTGTATAGCTGCTTTGTGAACTGAATGCAAAACGTTACATTAAGGTCCAGAGGTTAGGCACAACAACATTATGTAGACAGCTCTTTAAACAGCTCAGAACACATTGGCTGTATTTACAATTCCACTTTATTACATACATTTATCTTGCTTGTGTTGAGCAAAAGTTACAAACAGCTAAACACAGCAACAACAACAAAAAAAAACAATAACAAATGGATAAAACTATATCAATACAAATCAAGCTAAGCACTCTAACATTATCGTAAAGCAGTGGTCTTGTTCTACAGCGCTAAGCGGCACTGATTGGATGAAATAGTGTTCCTCATCTAAAAGGAGCCATTCCTCTTCCCTTTGCCACTTGCCCTTTTATCTCCCAGCATTCACTGGGTGGCCCAGGCAGGCTTCTGCCCATGTGCAAGGCACGATAAAGCTACACAGCAGCCCGTGATATCGGATGGGTATTTAAAGCTTTAACGAGATTCATTAATTTAGGCTTGTGTTTAACCTTGTGCCGCATGCCCCTCTGTCAAATAGAGAGTGTGTGTGTGTGTGTGTGTGTATAAATACGCATGAAAGTCCTAAAAAGAATCCAGTGAACAAAAGGGTGCTACATTGTGAATCTGTTCCATAGGCTAGTTCCCATAGGGAAAGAATGCAGAGAAATGTGTGCATTGTACAACCTTCCTGCATTGTCTGGGGAGAGAGATCATATCATTACTCATACTGTAGGAAGGTACCAGAAAGGACTTCATTCAGGGCCCCCCAGTAAGACAGGCAACAACCACACACACACACACACACACACAATACACTATGATCTATAATCTATGATTTGTTTGTGTGAGTGTGTGTCAGAGAGAGAGAGAGAAAGAGAGGGATATTGTTTGTGTCTGTGGCTTGTACGATTGCAGGGAGGGTATTTTATTTGAGTCAAGTTTTTTTTTAACCTTTCTTTTTATGTCAACATTTGATTGACAGGCGAGGTCTTATGACAGACAGGTCTGTTTTTGTTCATGATTTGCAGCTGTGAGCAGGTTCCTCCTGTGTGTGTGTGTGCGTGTACGTGTGTGTGTAAAATGGCTGTGTTTGTGTGCCTTTACAATAACATAATTTGCTGTGGCAAGGAAGTTGGCTTGGTGTGTGACTTTCCATACGATGAACAGGACACTCAGTGGTAGCATCGGTGTTGC
>JAUCNH010157130.1:0-11750 GCA_032353275.1 Sardinella hualiensis
ACTGCACAGTTAAAAAAGGAAAAGCACCTGTTCTGTGGAACTATTAGGCCTAATTAAAATGAACTGAATTCATAAATTATAAATTTCGGATGAAGTGGTTCGCCCATTGCATGCATTTTGCCTGAAAGCAATGCAAAAGTGTACACTGTCTCACATAGCCTGCTGTTGCTGAGAACATTCACGCGAACGTTCGGGCCCTATAATTAGTCTTGGCGCGAATCTTCTCTTGATTCCCTGTGAAAAGCAATGCTGCAACGCCATTATCACACACAAATTATTAGAGAATATATATGGCTCCTAGATAACATCATGTGGCTTGGAATAGTTTTGGAAAATGTTAACTGTCAAATGTCAATTTTAAATTTGGGCATTTTGGCGAATTATTTTACCGTGTCATGACAAACGCAAACTAAAACGTCGGAGAAGCCGGAGAACCATTCTTTTTGACTTAGGCTACTTTGCAGGCAATTGTGACAGGAGGAAATTGTTGTCTATTTTAGATGACAGCATTTATAAGCGGTGAACTTAGTGACCGAAATAACTATCAATGCAACCTGCTGCATCGTCGGCTGTCGCGGAGTCACGCAGACATTATTGTACGGCTAGATGATTGCAAAAGGCTAATTTAATTGAACAGTTTGGCATCGAGAGTTGGCAGCACGATAGCCTGGGAGAGATAACAGTTTTGAACTAATTTGCGATGGTCAACGAATGTTAACCAGATAACAATTCATATAGTCAATTCCAAATCCTAGCTCATTGTTTCGTTTATTTCCCGCTGCACTTCGAAGAGGGAGGGGGACAGAGGAATGGAGCGGGCTGGGGAGAGCCTGCGCAATTACGCACAGTTCTAGTTTGTAAATTGATGTCATTTCAGAGAAATATGAATGAATCTGTATGCTATTTTATTTCCCATTAAACAACTTTTAATGTAATAGGAAGCAAAGCGCAGGGTTATCATAAATTTTAAAAGCCCAAAGATGCGGAGATCCGGAGCTTTTGAAGAAAGATTCAAAGTGCTAATAATCGACCCTGCCCAATGCACATTTACCTTTAAAACGGTGATTTTAATTGTGTTCACTTCAAGTATAAAACAGTGACGGTAGTAGACTACCAAGACGGGTGATGAGCAAACATCAGAAAGCGGACAAGAGCTGGCCAGTTTCGCTACCTTCGTTTCAGTTGATCCACCACTACCAGTGACTATCACGGACAGCTAAACTCGCCATTCACAGGGCGTGGAGTTTAGATCTAGCAACGTGATTGGTCTGCGTTCCCTTCCCCCCACTGGTTGCTGCCCAATTCGATTACAGCAAGGTCTACGGCAAACCAACCAGTGAACGCCTACTACTACATGGAAACGGGCGCAATGTGGAAAAAAAACAAAACGCTCTTATTTGCGTATTTTTCAGTGATTAATCGTAGCAGCGTAGTTTGATGTCAAAACTCGTAGTTGCTACGCAAAATGCGTACAGGTCGGCATGTATGCATATGGCCAGTCCATTTGGTTAGCCATTGGCACATTTTCAGTACGGATCGGAGCCAACCCCAGGCTTTACTCCAGTCTTACACACCAGTGTTTAGCCCCCAGTCTTCTATTTCCATTACCTGGAGTACCGGGGATTTTTCTAACAATGTTAGAAACTTTCAAAAACTGCTTAGCAACAGTAGCACCAGCTGTGCAACAAAATTAATGGCATGAACATGAAAATAAACATGCTTTACTTCAGGGCTGGCCTGAGGCTGTTTAAGCCCGGCCCTGGTCAAGCCTTGATCATGGAGAGAGGAAAAGTCTGAAGCTTAACCCCAAACACCAGGGTATTACCCCATAGTGGAAATGGGCCACATTAGCTCTTTATCGTTTTGGCATTCTGATGCTATGGCTTGCGTTCCAATTCAAAAGATTGAGTCAGATATTATACCTACGTACAGGTATCAATTACTGTCTGTGGTGCCACTTAATACTGTAATTTTCTATCCTCAGATGCAGTTCACAATACATACATACATACAGTACACTGTTTGTCCATTGTTAGCTACACCATACAAGCTATACCCACAGTATAGTACATACCATTTGCTAGGTCTCTGTACAACTACTGTATTATTCTGTAATTGTTCTACATGATTCTGACACCACTTGCTTGTATCTCTTGATGGCTTTGGCGGATACTGTAGATGTAAAACTTGCAGTAAATGCATATGGCCATATCTCTGACATTGCCAATAGCACGACACATTTGAGCAAGCACACTCCAGCAGTTTCTGCAGGAAATGCAATCTAGTTCTGTAATTGTTCTACATGCTTCGTTCTACGGAACTCCTCCCCCTTTCTCCCGCCCAGACTTACATTGATGCCATGCCTCTCACGGATGGACTGGCGCAGGCAGCAGGAGACTGCCAGGCAGGCGAGTGGGTCCAGCAGGGGCATGCAGAAGCACCATCCATGCTGGGAGGCCGTCTGACACTGCATGCAGGGGAAGCACCAGAATCCACAGCAGCCTGGGGAAGGACATGATTCACACAATAAGGGCAAAATCATCAATGGTGAAATATGCAATGTGTGTACAGTAAATGTATATTGTATGTACGGTATGTATATGTCCAGTATTCACACAGACACAGACACAGACACAGACACAGACACAGACACACACACAACCTAACAGCTCATTTAATTGGCAGAGGGCACAAAACTCCTGCCATAAATGTATCTGTTTGGGTCAGGGACAAACAAAAGGAACAATGCTACAATAAAACAGGTTGGTACTATGCCCAGGGCCAGTTTCTGATATAGTAAAAGTGGGCCATGCCATCTCCACAACATGCCAGAGCATTTTTATGTAACATGCACCGATCGGTGGGGTGGGGGTGGGGGTGGGAGGGGACTTGGGCACCAAAAAGGGTGGATAGGAGCACCCCTGACAATGTCAAGCTGAGACAGAGCCAAACATATCTGAACTAAGCCACATCCTGTTGTTGACATTTTGCATGCGAACTGATGACCCCGTAAGATGTGATAATACTGAGACTATGCTTCTTAGCCCTGCAGAAGCTGGTCTACTGTAGAGTAAAACGTTGGGCTGGGATCATTTCCTAGTTTGTGCCAGAATAAAGGGGAATGCCAGCACATCCCAACCTAAATTCCAATGGAAGCAGTGGGCGAGTACGACGAGCTGACAAAAAATGAACTGAAATGGTGCAACCTGAAGTTATAGTAAGGCAGCAAAATAGTGTAGCAATCTGGGCAAGTTGTTTACGTAGCTTTTAAATTATTGCTACTTGACTGTTGTGAAACCCTCCATTTACAAGCTTACCGCTGCGCACACACACACACTTGTCTTTTTTTAAGACTTAAAGCCTTGTTTTCAGGAGTGTTTGCTAAGTGCATGTAGCTGCCACTCTGCGGGGGTGCTATAATGTAGCAACAAGCGGAAATTCTCATAACAGCAGCATGTGTCAAAAATCTATCAGAAACTATCTGAAAGCAAGGTGTGATAAAGCTTTTAAAAACAGAACCTAAAGAGGCCTACAGCACATGTTAAAAGTCTTTGAGGAGCTTTTTGGTTGGCTAACCTGTCCCTTGCTTGCAATAGTGTTCGACATGTGACCCCAGTGTCACATTGTTTTATTTCAACACTGCTGTGTTTTCTCCTCTATGGCTGCCTCTATGACAGCTGACCGTTATGTTGCCATATCAGATGACACTTATTTCCCCAATCTAAACACATGCAGTAAGCCTACAGGTGCCCAAAGTCACATACAAAGTGTAATCCAGGGTGGCTACTAAGGAAATCTCTTCAAAGTGCTTTGCATAATGCAGCCAGAATAGTGTAGTAGTCCTTAGAACATTGGCCGTGTCTAATATGGCGCACTTGCACACTTCAAACACTACGTCTTAGTGCATTCTGAATGTTTGTTTGGGATCACAATTTAAACAGCGGTTACGTTTGTCACTTCTGTTAAGTGTTTTCAGTTAAGTGCTCCATTTGGGACAACAATTCGCCGTTAAAAATGCACTCTATGGCCATAAGTAGCCATGCACACTGCAGTGTTGCAGTGCAAGTGCGCCATATGAGACACAGCCTAAATCTCACTTGAGATTTAGGCTGGTATTAGCCAGGCTACCTTTGACCAGGAATGTCATTGTTTTGATAGAGCATGCTCAACTGTATGGACTGTGCAATATGTCATTTTCCTTTCCTGCAGATGATGTGGTATGGAGCGGTACACCATGTCTGCCACAAACACTCTTGGGCAAACCGGAGCTGTCAGCACAAGCCACTGGAGGAAGGCAGCCAGAATAATAAGCCTTGGATCACAGTAATTTCTGGAAATATTGTAAGTGCAGAAGTGAACACTTGTAAGTGTCTCAATCACTATGTACTGTATGTTCCACCCTCACAAGACCACATCTGACTTGGAATCATTCCAAAACCACATACTACTGTACTCTTCAGAGCGTCACCCCTGCACGCCTACACACCTGCACACCTACACACCTGCACACCTGCACACCATTGTCTACAAGACAAAGAAACTGTTGGCCTGGCTGCCATTGACTTATAACATGCCCAATCAGCATCTTCTTGCAAGGAACCGGGATGGACAAAAAAATATATATATATATCTTTGTACTAATAACCTCACTCTCGCCATCTGAATGTTGTTCCGCCTCGCTCCACACATCCATCTGGAACTACTCCATTGGAAAAGTATTTCAGAACGCAGGGCCTTTTCAAAAATCCTTTCATATGATTGGATAAACCACTTTGTCCGTCCCTTTATTGACATGCTACTACAACCAATCACATTGTAACCGCTAATGAGAGCGTCACTTGTCCGCAACATCACATCAATTCAAATCCCGCCCGGGCGATCCTGGGAGATCCTGATTGGTTCATTTTTCTGTGCTGCCTTGAAGGAGTTTGCAACGCCCTCGATTCCAGATCGAGGTGTGGAGCTCAGCGTAGCGCCTCTGGTGGAGTCTAGCGGAACTACATCGATCTGGCGAGAGTCAGGTTAGTGAAAGGCACCTCACCCCTCAATGTTCCCCGCGCACCAGAGCAGCAGGCTGCCCACTGCTCCAGCATAGTGTGGGCTTTCACTGTGCTCCCTACTCTACTGTACCTGCTACTGTATGGGTGTGACCAATTCAAGGATGGGATATAATATGCATATAAAATACACACTTTACTCAAGTAGAAGCATAGATACTTAAAAAAGAAGAGTCTGTGCAAGTACTGACTTGACTTCCTTACAGGCTCTGAAATGTAGTTAGTTAAAGTATAAAAGTCAGAAGTATACCTTAGCCTGTTCAGGATCACCAACATATTTTGATGAAGGACGCAGACTCTAGCCTACAATATGCTATAGCAATCCTTATTTTTTTTCATATATCTAATGGTGTTTATAAAAAATACTATCATTGTCCTACCCATGTTGGAATCAGTCTTAATGTTGCGAGGGAACACCATTGACATACAGTAAATTGAAAAATGTTGGTACAGTAACTTCCCTCAAATGCATTAAGACAAAAGTAACTAGCCTTTGTTAGGGTTAACCTAGAGCTACACTGGATGCGTTAAGTCAAAGACGTATCTGCCGTAACAATTAGCTTCCACTATAATCAATGGAACTGGCTTCACCAAACACGGCAACGCAGCAAACATTCTAAAAAAATTGCCCATTCATTTCAGTGTGTTTTTGAGGCAGCTTGACTTAACGTAACGTAACGCATCCAGTGTAGCCCTAGGGTTAGCGCCTCCCTCTAGCTCACCTCCTCTCTGCTCCTCTCCCAGGGAGGCCTAGTGGAGCCAGACTCCCACGAGAAACACAAGAAGCTCAATAGACACATGCAGAATCACAGAGGTGGGCAAATACAGTAGATATTCTCAATAGTGTGTTTTTGATTTAATGCCTCATCACCATTCAGTTGTTGATCTTCTGATGTTATTTCTTTTCTCTAAATGTTATAACCCAGAACAGAACTGCGAGGAGCATACCCATATTTCTCTGTGTTGACTCTGTCTCTGTGTTTCCTGGTCCTGCCGTGTTGTCCAGTCCTGAGCCCCGGCGATAGCCCCTCCCCCTCGCTGTCGGGCGGAGACAGGGAGCGCATCCGTCTGCTGGACCTGTCTGGGAACGAGCTGGACAGCCTGAGCTGTCTGATGGACAGCCTGACCGTGCAGCAGCAGCTGGAGCATCTGTTCCGCCTGGACCTCAGCCAGAACGCCCTCACCCACTTCCCCAGCTCCCTGTGTGAGGTAGACAGACACACAGCCGTCCTCTGTTCCCCCACGAGCAGATAGTGCCCCCAAAAATGCCCCCAAAAACACTCTATGGGGGGTTTGTTATGTTCTGTTTAATGGAACTGATCCTCCATTTTTTTTTGTGGGTCTTTCAGTGTCTCAGGAGACTGACTCGTCTGGATCTCCAAGGCAACCAGCTCCAGTCCCTGCCGGCTGAGATACTGGGCCTGCCTGCTCTGAGCACGCTCAACGTGTCCCGGAACTGCGTGGGGCCGGTCTTGACCTTTGACCCTGCCGTGTGCTGTCCGAGCCTGCGGCAGCTGAACCTCTCCTTCAACCACATCACCGCCTTCCCCAGCCAACTTGGCTGCGTCATGGAACGGCTGGAGGAGTGCTCTCTGGAGGGGTGCGTTGAATGCTGGGAAATGGGAGTCCTACTAGGCAGCACATGTTGCATACCGGTCGTTTCAGTCTACCACTGACAAAATGGACTGAACACTTTTTGTTGCTGTGTTTCAGGAATAAAATCAGCAATCTGTCTGATCCTCTCTGTCTAAGTGAACTGAAGGTGCTCGACGTGAGCAAGAACTGTATTGAACACATCTCCAGTGACTTCTTGTCTGGCTGCCCCAAGCTGGAGACTCTCAATGTCTCTGTGAACAAACTCAGTGAGTTCAAGTTGCCAGCCCAGACCTCTGTGCTTCACTGAAATGCAGAATCTCAGTGATTGACACTATTATTTATTTTAGGGATTAATTAAATATATTAATGATTGATGTATAATCATTCACTCTCTTTCCAGGTTCTCTGACATACCTTCCTACAAAAATAACAACTTTGAAGTTGTTAAACAATACATTCACAGTAATACCTGATGTTATTGTGAATCTGCCATAGTAAGTAGTGTTTAATGTGATACTGAATGTGATACTGAATTTTTCACCCATGGAAAGTAAGAAAATTTGTGGAAAAAAGACAACTTCTCAAATAATACCATTTTCTCTCTGCCATCAGTTTACAATCTGTGGACATGAAGAACAATCAGATCAGTGTTCTGCCAGGGCCGTGTGCCTGGGCATCGGGGAATCTCCGCGAGCTCATGTTTAGTCACAATGCCATCAGTGCTCTGGACCTGAGTGGCCCTGCCTACAAATGGGCTCGCCTAGAGAAGCTGCATCTGGCCAACAACAAGATCTCCGAGGTATTCAGCCCTCCAGCCGTCCTCTGGTGTGTGTGGATGACAGTTGAGAGCTGTGCTACTGAAGCACTGCCTGCTGAATACGTCTCATGCCTTTGCCTGTGCTGTGCCCACAGATCCCGCCGCAGATTGGCCTCCTGGAGGAGCTCACGTCTCTGGATGTGAGCCGCAACGACGGCCTGCGCTCCTTCCCGGATGAGATGGGAAAACTGGGAAGGCTCTGGGACCTGCCTCTGGATGGGCTCAAACTCCAGTTGGACCTCAAACACATTGGGAACAAAACCAGAGACATCGTCAGGTTGGCCATGACATGTAACACCGTGTCCTAACTGCAAGCGACGGTCGCATAGTCATATAGTATTGACTGTTCTCTGTCTACATTGGGTCCGTTATAATGCTGATCTATTTGTAGAGATTCTCCATTTCATCTGCGGAGCAACGCAACTGAAATAGAAAGCGAACAGCGTGACTAAAAAGTCGCAAAGCAACGCGATTTGTCGCTTGTCGATTTGTCGACATTCCAATAGAAAATACAACGATTGAACTGATTTTGTCGCACGCATGTGGTCGCTTGCTGGTAGGACATGGTGTTAAACCTTCTCAAATCGTTGATAAAACGTTTCTTAAAATAGCAAGTAGTGAGCCAGTGTTGTAACTTAAGCCCGTCTCTCCTCGCCGCAGGTTCCTCCAGCAGCGCCTGAAGAAGGCGGTGCCGTACCACCGCATGAAGCTGAACGTGGTGGGGAATGCCCAGAGCGGGAAGACCTCGCTCCTCCACCAGCTGATGAGGCTGAAGCGGGTGCAGTGCCCCATGGGCCGTGGCCCCGCCGGCATCCACGTCCGGGACTGGAGCATCCGCGAGCGGGACAAGAAGAACATGGTGCTCAACGTGTGGGACTTTTCAGGTGAGCCCACCCCTGTGTTAGACATGGCAGAAGGGAACACTCAGGTCCATGACTTACTTAGGACTTGGAACTCAAAACCTTCGGTGACTTGCTTGTGCCTAACTTGTGCAACATGCTTGTGTTGAGCAGGTGGAGAGGAGTTCAGCGAGTCCCACCCTCACTTCATGGGGCCGAGGGCACTCTACCTGGTGGTGTACGACGTCAGCAGGGGTGCCAGCGAGGTGGAGGCCATAAAGCCTTGGCTCTTCAACATCAAAGTACGCTCAGTCTGCTTCCTCATCCTCACTCTGCTCTTCCTCCTTCACTCACGCCCTCGTCCTCTGTAGTTCCACCAAAGATCGCTGCACGGCTTTGACCCTCTCTGCTTGTACTGTTGCCCTGTGCAGGCCGTGGCCCCCCTGTCTCCCGTGATCCTGCTGGGGACGCACATAGACGAGTGTGAGGAGCGGCAGAAGGAGGAGTGCATCCACAAGGTCCGAGAGGAATTGTGTGGACAGCCGGGCTTCCCAGCCATCCGGGATCATCACATACTTTCCATCTTTGACGACTCCGACTCCATCAACAGACTCCGCAAAGCCATCGTTAGGGAAGTGGTTGGCTTTAAGGTAGCCTAAACAATGTTGTTGTCCTGTCTTGCTTTCTTATGGTTTGTTTTATGTGTCTTTACTTATTGTACTGGCTTGTCTCCTTGTATGGCTCCCTACTCTGACCCGAGTTCTTTTCCAATGCCGATACTCTTATACTGTATTGGCAAGGAACCACATGGAAATCAGGGTCCATATTCACAAAGAATCTTAAGGCCGAGGATCTTAACTAAGACCAGTTCATAAAACGTATGAAGGCAGCAGTTTGTGTGTAATCTTTTGAAATGCACTGTAATGTAATGTACTGTATCTATCAATGAGACCATTGCAATGGCAATTTCTCTTATCCAAAGAGGTGTCATTTTTCCTAACTCTTCCCTAACTCTTGTTTGTGAATATGGTCCCAGGATTATGTGACAAAGTAGAATCTTAGATTAAGACATGGAATATCATATAGCTAGCTGCCATTTGTGAGGGTTTTGTGTGGCTCATCTCAATGCCCTGTGTGTGTGTGTGCGCGTGTGTGTTTTTGTGTGTGTGCGTCCGTGTGTGTGTGTGTGCGTGCGTGTGTGTGTGCATGCGTGTGTGTGTGCGTGCGTGTGTGTGTGCGCGTGTGTGCGTGTGTGCGCGTGTTTGTATCAGATCCAGGGTCAGCCAGTGATGGGCCAGCTGGTGCCCGAGTCCTATGTGGAGCTGGAGCGTCGGCTGCTGCGGGAGAGGGAGCGGGTGGCCCCGGAGTTCCCTGTGCTCACGCAGCGCCACCTGCTCCAGCTCATCCAGGAGAGCCAGCTGCAGCTGGAGGAGGCCGAGCTGCCCCACGCCATCAGCTTCCTCTCCGAGACAGGTCAGACACAGGGCACTTTAGCCATTGGCTCTTAGAGCAACCATGAGTGTTTTATGCTAACCAATGGAAATTGATTTGGGTATAAATGGTGCCATTTAAATATAACCCTTTTTTTTACCGTGTTAGAATATGTTCTCCACTGTATACTGTAGTCTATCCAGTAATACAAATACAAGCCACATTTAAGCAAAATCTTCAACAAGCTACCACTACTTGTGGCAGCTGAAGTTAAAGTGGACTATTGCTGTATTGCACAGTGCACCAGAAAGTGCTGCCCATGACAATCCCCTGAAATTAGAAATGATGTTACAGTACTCTTCACATGATGTTTAAGAATTTCAATGTCATGCTCTGCCCTCACACCCTGTTTTGAGTATAATGTCTCTATTCAGACAGTTTGCCATGGGATTACATCCAAGTCCCAATTTTGGTGCCATGACAACACTAGCACATTGTTTATTTATTTCTTCATGCAAAGTATCTACAGTATTAGCAGCTGTTCAGGGCTAACTATTCCGAGGACAAGTGAGATCATCTGAGCTAATATCCATGCCAGCAATGCAACAGTCTAGAGCACCAGTGTGCTTCCTTGGCAGAGTCTCCTCTCTGCTACATATGCAGATAGACATTTTCCCTTGTGCTGATGTAGCAGTGGTGTTTATGTTAACTTGCACCTGTTACAACACTGAAGCTATGCAGGAACTTTTGTTTGCTAGAGTTACTGCACAGCCAGATTGGGCCTAAAGCTGTGTGTGTGTGTGTGTGTGTTTGATTTATAGGGGTGCTCATGCACTTTGATGACCCTGCCTTGCAGCTCAGGGAGCTCTACTTCATAGACCCTCAATGGCTTTGCAATATCATCTCTCAGGTACACACACACACACACACACACACACACAGTGTATAGCACTCTCATAATTAATAACAGTCAGCCACCCTAGACTCTTAATGGTGGCTTCCCTCTCTCATTCTGGCTCTCGCACACCGTTGACTGTCTTGTGCCCAAGCCTGTGTGTGTGTGTTTTGCAGGCGCTGGGCGTGCAGATCTGTGGTGGGGGGGAGCACCTGCGGGGGGTGGTGCAGCGCTCCGTGCTGGAGACATTCCTCACCGAGAGCCGCTGCTTTCCCAAGAGCCTCCTCACGCAGTACCTCAAACTGCTGGAGAAATTCCAGATCGCTCTCCCTCTTGGCCAAGACCAGTTCCTGATTCCTAACAGGTAGTCTATGACTACTTTTTAAAATTGCCAACCAGCAAAGCATTTATAGTACTGTGTGCAGTGGATACTAAGTAAACTTTGCTTGGCAGTTGTAATTTAATATCATCAGAAATAAATCCTCTATCATTCTCATGGGTTTGTTTAGTTGCAAGTCTCACATGGCTGCTGGTTCTGTGTGCTTATATATAGTCTGTATGAGCAGAAGCCCGTGTTTGACCTGCCCCACTGCGAGAACTCGGAAGTCATTGTGCGTCTGTACGAGATGCCCTACTTCCCCATGGGCTACTGGTCCCGGCAGATCAACCGCCTCCTCGAGGTCTCGCCCTTCATGCTGTGTGGAAGAGGTGCCCCATCTCATGGCTAAACTCAGCATTTGTGATGTTGTCAGGGAAAAAACCCTTATTGCTCATGCAAAAGACCTAGCCGGACACACAGAGCTTTTTACTTGCAACAAGGTGACCAAAGAGAAGGAGAACTGCACAATCGAGTTCTCGTACTCAAAGGCCTGTAGTCTCCTTCACATGGTGTTTATTTATACATTCAAGCTTTCACAGCAAACAGTTGAAACGTGCCGCTTGGCATGTGCCAGTCTGGCACTTTAAAGACAGTTCGACAGTTCCAACCACAGAACAGGAATATTGCTGACAAAATGCACAATGTTCTTACAGAGTTGAACTTATTGCTGACAAGATACACAATGTTCTTACAGACTTGTACAAGTAGAAAAACACAAGACTTAAAGCCCTTGTGG
>JAUCNH010157240.1:0-11749 GCA_032353275.1 Sardinella hualiensis
GGATAAACCACTTTATTGACATGCTACTACAACCACTCACATTGCAACCGCTAATGAGAGCTTCACTGGTCCACTACATCACATCAATTCAAATCCCACCTGGCGATTATGATTGGTTCATTATTTTTTGCTCCCTTGAAGGAGTTTGCATTGCCCTCGATCCCAGATCCTTGAAGCTCAGCGAAACGCCCCTGGTGGAGTCTGGTGGAACTAAAAGGATCTGGCGAGAGTCAGGTTATCCGATTGCATAATTACAAAGTAAAAGGCAGGAAAGTTGTGAGGATGGAGCGGAGAGAACATTATGCTGCCTGGACTACTGCAAAAGACATTTGGTGCATCTGAAATTGTAGGAATAGCACACCTGAAACTGCATTATAAGTGAAGGCTATCTAATGGTCTGGCTGTTCATCGATTCATCAAAAAATTGTTACATAAATGTAACCTATAGGCGTGGTGAAATGGGGTATTATAATTAGCCTACGCAATATCGGATTAAGCAAATAACATTCATAGTTTCTGTTATTCCAGTCTACTTATGCTGCAAGTTCTCTATAATTTATCCCTTAATACTTTTTGCTACTTTATTCTTACCTTTGTTCTTACCTACTCTTACTGTATCTACACCTTATACTTCACAGGCTGTAATTTAAAGCATTACCTGAATGCCTAAACAAGGATTAATCTACAGCTATGGCAGACAGAGGATGGAGAGTCCTTGAGTAATATACAGCATTCTCCACCAGCAGACACCGCATGATAAATAATCCAAAAACTCAAGTCAGAATATTATTTGGTAACATGGGGGTCCATTCCAAGATATCTCTGCCCTTGCTCTGGATGAAGGGCAGGCACTATGGATTTATTTAAACTAATAATTGCAGCGAGTGCACAAACAGATGATGCATCCTGGACTGAAAATGTGTGATCAGGAAGCCTTGGCTATTAATTTGTCAGGGAGACGCCTACTCAGCATAAAAATGGGAAGATGATGAAGTACCGTAATTTCTCCATTATTTAGCTGCAATTTTACTTCGCTGCGGGTGAGAGGTTCACACAAGGACATCTCTATTCGAGTGCTTCAGGTAGAGGTGGGGTTGGGAGTAACTTGGTCTGAACTAAGAGGGAGGTATATGTGCGCTGAAATGTAAGTGGGCATAAGTACAGTGAAGAGATGCTCCGGTCTTGTCTGCCTTTACCTAAACATAAATACAATGCCATTTCCAGAGAAGTGCACAGCATTATGTTGTAACATTCCCACGAAGGAACCTTTGATAACCCCATTACTGATGTAGCCCTGTGAGACATGTTGATTATGCCACTGTATGAAAAGCCCCTTAACAGAAAACATCTTTAGTCAGCGACTGCGTGTCAGTGGTGATATAAAGCTCATTAGCTCATAATGCTCTGTCTGAGTGCTGAGGTCCAACACCAGTCTTTTCTAAAGCTGAAATTTAACATTAGCTTGCTTCAGGGTGTTGGAAGTGACACTAGCGCTAACTCTCCATAAAGCTCTTATGATCTGTCTGTCTGCACATTGCCTACTGAGTACAGAAGTCTCCTTCCTGCAAATACCAAATGGTTCTAATGATGCTCAACATTCTAAATGTAAATGAAACTAAACTCAAAAATGGGAGCATATACCAGGAAGAAATAAATGAATAGTCAGTAGGCATTAAAGCAATCATTTTCCCCAGAAACACCACAGAAGCAGTGCAAAGAGAGATTGGAATGCAAATTAGAATGAAATAGTAGGCTGAATGAGAACCACGCTTGAAGGGTTACAAGCATTAAAAAGTGTTTCCAGGAAAAGCATTTCTGTCCATTGAACGCCTCTCTGGATGTCCTCATAAAACCGAGAAGAAGAAAAGATCGTTGATTGTCCATAAATGATTGAGAGATTGGAAAATCCTGAAGAGCGAGCAAGAAAACTCATCTAAGCATACTTTTAGATATCAGGGCACATAGTTAAGTGACCAAGGGTGAAATCCTATCTTCATACCAACATTTCCATGTTTGTCTATAAGCCATTCTTTGACTCGACACATAAATCTGGTAGCAAGGGTAATACGTGTCTATAAGGAGAGTTATGCAGCACATACACACACACACACACACACACACATACTTAGAAGTTTTCAGTATCATGCTGATCCACAGTATGCATGAACAACAAATTCTAAGTGTGGGTCAATTTGGCTGTCTGGAAGTATCCAAAAATAGAAATCAATCAAATATACTGTGCTTCAACAGGAAAATAAGGGGATTCAAGACCAACGCCAAGCAACCACAACAATAGGCAGAATTCATGCATAAATGATTAAACTCAATACTACAGAATATCAACTCAATACAATGGTTATGCTTATGAGCAAGTATCAATTAGTATCAATTTCACCTAGTAGCACTGATGCCCTCTTATCGTACTTGACCAGCATCAGAATTTCAGTGACTGCCATTAGTGGTGGGCGTCACGGTTACAGTACTGCAACACAACCAGGACACCGCTTTACAACACTGGGCTGAGAAGTCATTCATCATCTAAATGACAGCTAAGTCAAATTAGTAGTTCAATGACCTTGTGGCCCCTAGGCTGACTTTCAGATGTCCCTTCTTGGAGGGTAAAGATCTTTTAAACGGAGCTCTTCCCTGGACACAGAAAATGGAATGGAAGACAAAGAAGCTGTTTGCATTTCCCCTTTTTTGGCTAAAGCATAATCTGTTTCTTTATCTTGTCACAAGATTCACAGACTCCGCTGCTGTCTCCGCAAATCCCATGTCAATATTTCGTCTGGATGACAAGAAAGTCCTCATTAGGAGCACACAGGCACTGCTAACAGGGCCAGCTCAAGGCCTCATTAGTGAAGCAAAACCTGCTGTCTAACATTCAACAACAGCAGCTCCTCTCTCACCCCAGAAAGTCCAAATATACTGTGCTTCAATTTGTCTTAAGACATAAAACTGTCCCATCCTCCTGTCAACCCCAGCACACTTGAGGCTTAGCCAGCCTCTGGACCGTGGACAGTTCCATCTTGAGGAAAACGAGCCAGCTGGAGGCTTTAATGTCACTGAATGCCGCAGCGAGTGGCGATAGGGGAAGGGAAGGCATGCATCAGCTGTCCTGGAGATGGACAGACAGGGAGTGGGTGAGGCGGACTGTGAGGTGGCTTCTGGTCTCGAGAATAGCCCCGCGCCTGTCTCTTCATAAGGCAAAGAGCACTGGGTAATGAAGCCTTGGTGGTCAGCCAACGTATGGCACATCAGCTCTGCCAACATACTGTGCAGTCCAGAGCCAGCCGCTATAAGCAACCAGGATGCAGTATTCTCTTTTTTTTTGGTTTTTGCCTTTGCCATCCTCATCTTCCCCTCCAAAATGTTTTTAAAGAGCTGCAAAGTACCCTGCATTAAATATCATCCGTCTAAAACACAGCCAGCTGCCCATCGATGAGTGCAGGGAACAGCATGAATAATGGTAAGCCTTCCTTACATGTGCACTTAGCTGGAATTTAAAAAAAAAAGAAGCTGTAGAATATGCGAAAGCCAATTACGCCACCTTCCAAGGCCACAACCCATTGTGGAGGTATTAAATTTGCATTTATTTTAATCTCCCAAAGGCGGATTTAGTATATCTGGGACTCACAGGAATGGGTGTAAATGTGGCAATTATTGTTCTGGAAATGCATGAATGTATGTCTCTTTGTTAATCATCAGAATATTTTCAACATACATTCATTACAAGCACATGCCTCCTGTCCAGCCTTGATTGCTGAATATTTCATGACCGACTTTGCAAGGCTGTAGCCAATGAAGAATGGAAATAAAGACCAATGACTGCAAAAGCCTTTGCTTGCGTTTACTTCATTAGTTTGTTTTTATCCGCTGCAAGTATTTAGAATTAGCTAACCAATACAAACTGAACATACAGGGCAGTGATTCAAACCCGCAATGGTTTTTGCTGGGGTTTTGCATGAACAGATTTTTTTGGCCGCTGTTGCTGTGAGAACATTATCGATATCAATATTTGCTCATCTGATAGCTTTGGTTTTTTAGCATACGGTCTTTCACATAGTGCGATTTAGATTACGGCCATTAATAACGTCCATGATATTCACATGCGATAGCGGTTAAATTATAATAGACTGACTTTGATAAAATTTTTTATATTTATGCTATGAATACACTTTGAATACATCCTTGAGTAAATTCTTGGCCTACACACTCTCCATAATCACAGATGCAGAGGGCTAACCCCAGCATCTCAAGTATTCCACCTTACCAGCAAGATTAACACTAACCATTATGACCAGAGTTGGTTGCTTTAGTTCAGCATCTTCAGCATCATTTGGTGGGGAAATGCAGGGGGCATACATCTTCATAAGTCAGCGCCTATATGTGTCCTCAAACCGTATCTATTCCCTTTGTTGTCATCGCCTCTTGGGAAACAAGGACGAAGAAGTGGACTGTTACAGCCAATCAGTTCAGCTTTGAATGAATGCCAGTATTAGGGTGGCTCCATTACCTGGGGAAATAAACAGAGCATCCAGCATGGCATGGCAAGTTCTGTTTCTGAATAGGAATATGTGTGTTCCCATGCCTGAAGGAGCTCTCTGGATGTGTACTTCATCCATACCTGCTCCCCGCCAGCCCCAGTGGGAGGGCATTTAGAGCAACACAAGAGCATAATTGCTGTGTTTCTGCTTGCCCGTTGGCTTGCCTGGTTTGCTCTTGTTAAACTCAAGCCAACCCATTATCCAGTGGCAGATCAACCCTGAAGTGCACTGCAGTGCATGAAGAAGGAGATTATTTTCATTTGCGACTCAAAATCCCCTTGAAACAACCGCTAACGGAAAAACAGCTGTTACAATTTTCAAGATAATATCGGGTGAAGCATGTGAATTATTCGAAAAAAGACACAGTCACATCTTGGGGAAAAGCCTGCAGGAATGTGCTGTATATCAATACACACACTGTGCAGTATATGGATATGAAACAATATTGTCTACACACATTCACATTAATTAATCAAGACTCATACATGGTTAATCATATCTAATTACAGTACTATACAAACTATTTTTTTATTGCTCTTCAATCCTAAACTTACTAATTTCTTAGAAACATAAGTTGTTTTGTTTAACACATATTCTATGCTCCAAATAGTTCCATAATTGGCATTCCCAATTGGAGCAGTTTTTATGCTTTATTTTATGTAGGCTGCAGTATGAAAATCCCTTTTTTATGCAAAGTTTGCTCACATTCCTCTGAGCATATTTAAAAGGCTATATTTGAAGGGGGAAATGATACCAGAAAGATGTCAGAACAAAGTGTGAATAATTACCAATGTGTCTTTGTATCGAAGTCTGTGTGTGTGTGTGTGTGTGTGTGTGTGTGTATGTGAGAAAGACACACACAGAGAGGGAGCACAACAGAGATGTGTGGAACAAGAGAAGAAAGAGATAAAGATAAAGACTGAGGGTGGGGGGAAATTGTGATGGGGAGTGGGGAAGAGAGAGAGAGAGAGAGAGAGAGAGAGAGAGAGAGAGAGACGGGGAGAGTCATAGAGGTTTTAAGTACCTACCTCTGCTCAGCATAGGCTCAGCTGTATTGATGAATCTCATCCAAATGAAGGTGATTGGATTGTCTCCAGAGGCCCTCATGCCCTGCGCCACGCAGTGAATCCCAATGAGCCGCCCTCATCAGAAACATCCAATTGCACCTTTTCAATTTGTGGTCAGGCGACTGTCCCTCAGCTTCTTACTCTTCACCGGTGTCATGAGACTTCACTGAAAATATGGATGAGAAAGAGGGTGTGGACACAACCACGTAAGTGAATGTTGGCCCGGGTGATTTTGCATAACTACGCACATATAGGCAGACAGGCTTGGAATTGAAAACATGCCATGTACATCACAGAGGCAGAGTTGTTGAGATTGAGTTTGAAAACAGACAAAATTGGCATAAATTGACAACAAATGCATGACAATATAACTGACACATTGAACTGAAACACTGGAAGCCTTTGGTGGGTCTGCCTCTTTCGAATTTAGAAAGCTTGCAGCTGCAACACCGCACTCTCACGTTAGGATACTGGTACGTCTCTTAACAAATCGACTGAAGGAGGAGATAGATCACACTCGTCAAATCCAGCTTTATACTTTTTTTTTTTATTTTACAGCCGCAGGGCATAATCACAGATGTTTCGGCTTTATGCCTTCATCAGTGGTGGGTCTGCCTTTGACTGGCAGGCCTTTGACTGCCCCTTATTTCTTTTTTTCCTGCTTTTTATTCTCCTCTCGTCATTCACTCCTCCAGCTGTCCTAGCGGAGCCCTAATTCTGGTAGATTAAATTATACATAACTGATCACAACATTACACTTCATAGCGCTGTGGCTTTTTATTTAGCTGACCAAAGAAGGAAACATGGCAGCCTCTGGAAAGTGGCTTATGGCAGTGGTGAAGCCCTGGGAGGAGGTCAGCCTGATAAGCACTAAAGATTTGTGATCTGTGATCTGTGAACACACACACACACACATACACACACACACACACACACACATACATAGACACACACTGACAGCCTGGTGATAATGGGTTTAAAGGACTAACGAGCGTCAGAGCAAACTGTGATCAGGGGAACGGTGCCTGAGTGAATCGCAGGACATGAGGTGACAGCCGAGAGCCCTCGGCAGGAGCACAGCCAGACCACAGAGCAGCTCGCAGACTTTTGTTGAATCCAAACACACAAATGACACTGACATCTGCTTCCTTGCTCAACTGCTAAAAGTCATTCAGCAAGCCAAGCACATTTTCGAAAACTATAAGCAATATCCTATGAAAAAGATGATAATATGCAATAACATGGGTACATAATTTAATTCCCTTGCAGATTTATAGTTTATGTATTTGATACCCCGGCAGAGTAGCCTAAGCGTTTATGTTGTTTGACAGCCTGGATTGTATCACTACCAATCAATTTTGATAAATAACCCTGTAATTGCCACAGTCATGCATTAAATCCATGGAAACGCTCCAAATCAACAATAACAAAGGTGCCTCATTACAACAACAGATCAGCAGCATGACTCCTGTTTGGATTCAAGTCAGGTCTGTGCCAACAGTACCATTCTGTCAACTCATGACACTCTGACATCCTATTAGTTCCATTACAATGTATGTAGCCTAAACATATACAGTCTGTAAGGTTCATAGATTATACACTTACACATCATACTTACACACTTACACACTTACATCTAAAATGCTGGAACAGGATCTTAGAACCAAAAAATGGCATCACATAACAAAAATGACAACTATACAATAGGAAATAACATACAGCATGTTAAGATATTTTATCTGTTTAGTATTTGCATGCATCCTCTGAATCGACAGTGCTTGGCGGTGCCGTCATAATAAATGCAAATTCTCAGTTGCCAGACACAAGGATATCCGTCCCTGCTGTGTTTCTCCTGAAAATAGATTTAAAATAGCTATAGCATCCTGATGTTGTTGACACATTCATGCTTGCATTTACACATGCTTGGCAACCACCAGCATGCTACTCGTCTGCTGCCAGGATAAACATATTAAGCAGCTGCCAATTAACTAGGGATGCTGCTAAATAAATTCACTTCAAGCGACAACACTCCAACGCACCCCTGTGCCAAATTAAATATTACCTTGCACCACCATTCAGCCCACAGAATTATAACTGCAAAGCCAGCACTACAGATAGAACCATGGAACTCTTAGGGGAGTTGCCAAGGGAAATGTTTGACTGCAAATAGCGACTTGCAGATCTCAGAAGAATCTCAGGAGAAATGAGACTAAGAGATAATCTTAGGCCATTTATTCAGTGCCCTCACTGTGAGCTCCAGCGTGCTGACGACACCTTGTCCTCCCATGCCCTTCAAGGTTTCTGCCAAATGACTCTGCATTACATTACATTCTGCATCTTCTTCTGTCCAACTCCGTCCAAATCTCTCTCTCTCTCTCTCTCTCTCTCTCTCTCTCTCTCTCTCTCTCTCACCACATATAAGGAAAATCAGTCAGCTAAAGGGCAAATTTGGGTTTTGTTTTTACCTTTAAAGCCTTGTTTTCTGATTGTTTATAATGAAATACAATGGTAAAGATTGAAATTCTGACAAATGCCTCTGTTCCGAGAATTTTCGGTTGTTGCTGTAGCACCTTCCACCTCCAGAATGGCTACACACAGTAGGTGTACTGGTACAATTGTTCCTGAAACGCAGTAAACATTTCTTTGTAAAGACGTGAAACTTCCTGAGTGGTCTGTAATGTTCACTGATACACTGACAGAATGCATTCAATTTCATCATATCATAAATTATCAGAAAACAAGTCTATACATTTTAAAAAAACTGAACCTGCCCTTTAAAGCTTGACAGAAATGCCAGCCTAATGTCTTGTGCCAGTGTTATCTCTTCTCTCTGACATTACATCCTTGCAAAGATAATGCATATATTTTACTATTCAAATTCAGTCCAGAACATTCTATTCACCTTTTTACTAAACACCTGATTTATATGCTACCACATCCCACCCAAAAGGTCTAGTGGCTCCTTTATCTTTTTCTCTCCTCCTGCTCTCTACATCGCCCCAGTGGGCCACTGCACCACTGCACACAAGACCATACAACTCGCTGGGATCCTATTCATGCAACTGTAGAGTATTACATTTCAGACAGATGCCGCCCCAGCGATGCAAAGAAACACTGCAGATGAGAGCACAACGCATCCCATCTCAGAGGACCAAAACACAGTGTGTGTGTGTGTGTGTGTGTGTGTGTGTGTGTGTGTGTGTGTGTAAGTGTATGAGTGTGTGTGTGTGTGTGCTGTGTGTTGATGACTGACTCCAAGGACTATATTTGATCCACTGCAGACACATAGGCTATTGTACATCATGCCATGATTCATCGCAGAGACAGTAGTGACTCATCATCTCCAAAGCTCCTTGTGTTATTTTTATCTTTTTTAGAAGGGTTCATTGGATTGGGCCTTTTTCCATATGTGCAAACATATAAATTCAGAAAGAGAGACAAGCAGTGCAATTTTGGTATGAACTGAGAAAACAAAATGGTGTAATGTTTTATCCATAGGCCACGGTTACCAATATCACAAAAAAATCAGCATAGCATTTTCTACTGCAACATCGTCTTCACTAGGAATGTATACTAATACAACTCACAGTGCCTTTCTTTATGAGGGAAATGACGAGGACTGAAGAGAGAAACAGACTGAGCTGACCCATTAGGCTACTGCTGTCCAAAAGGTGGAGGGTGCCCTGGATGCCCTGGATCTGTGAACAGAAACATGTGGTGATTCCACTACTTTGAGAGGTAGCCTATTCCTTTTATCAGACAATTAATTTTGCTTTCATCACTAACTTCATTTGAATGGCATACGAAGGGTGGATAAACACAAATCACACCAGACGTCCATGATATGCACTTTGAAGTTCTACGTGGAAAATAAGAAAAGCTCACAGCATCACATTGTGGAGTGTAGTCTATTGTTATCCAACACCAATTGTCGTCTTCTTGAAGTTTCAATAAGGCTTTGGAAAAAGTCAGAATTTTTTGTGTACCTTGTAGGTATGTCTAGTCTACTAGATTTACACCAAAAACTCCATAGTGTTGCTTTAAATCACTGACTGTCCACATCAGACATGGAAGTCCTTGGCTGTGTTTTTGTTGTTGTTGTTGTTGTTTTTCCTAGCCTACTTTGTTTGCACATGATCAAATTTCATATGTTCATTCTTGTTCACTCTGAAATTGTAATAAATGAAATATTGTCTTAGCTTCTGTAAAAAAAAGGTCAAGTGTGACACAAACCAAACTTTGGTCAACAAAACTAGCCTACTACTGCTCTCTACTGGTCAACATAGGAAATTCGGGGAAACGTCGATGTTAATGGAATACATTATGAAAACATTCATCATTTTTACTTACTTACTTTTTACTTAAACATTGGAATTATTTCATCATGTCCAACGATGCGAAAAGCAGAGAATTTGATTAGGCTACATCAAATCTAGCCTCAGACCACAACAAAGCTTTCCGGTGAGCGCAGAGTTACCCTGCCACTCATTGGCTAAAAAAAGGCTGATGACCCAAACAGACCGTCCCACATCCGCTCCACTCCGGCGGAGATTTCCCGCGAAGACTGGCATACTTGCATGTTGTCAAGAGTGGAGCTAACCCGCAGTATGCAAGAACCCCTAAACATAATACATAGAAACAGCAATTAGAAAATCTTTGCAAAATGGCAAAACAGAGCTCACTTTTCAACTTTTTTACAAAGTCGCCGCCTGCTGTTGGCAAAAGCAAGCCAAGTCCATCACCTGTCGAAGCTGATCTGCCTTCATCGGTGCAGAAGTCTAACACATCGCCAAAAGAGGAGGCCAAACAAGCCGCTAAATCCGATAAGAAGACGCCTGCAAAACCCAAGACCAACACTAAAGCGGGGTTAAATAAGTTGTTCGGGAACAAAACTCCTTCTAATGTTAAAGAAAGGTGAGTTGTTTGCAGTTCGAGAAAGGGATAGCTAACTTAGCAATGGAGTGGCATGACTTTATCCATACGGCGCTCCATCTGAATTTTGGTATTGACGTTAATGTTGAAATGTCAAGTTAATGGTGAAGTTAATTATCGAGCTTATTCACGTCTGGCCTTATTGAACTTCACTAACGTTAATGGAAAACTATTGATGCTTTCTGCACAGGATTTAGTGTTGATTATGTATTTATTTACCAAGCCCATGTGCACCATAGCTCAAGCTCACACAGAGATCATGTTTACTTGGGCTAGTTAGAAATAGATGGTTAATTAACTGTGGAAATGTGGATTGAATTGTTCGAAAGAAAATGGCTGCTAACGTTACTGCCAAGGGGATTTTGCTAACAATGTCGGAGAGCCACCGGATTGTTGCACTGCTGATATCCCCTAGTGACCTGCTGGCGGGAATTTTAGGAAAATGTGGAAGAGGGAGGGGGCTTTGTGCGGTGGTCCCATTGACTGTATAAAATAGGGTGGTACTGACTCGCAGAGAGTGTAACGTTACCTCTGGTTGGATGGCCTGACTGATTGACTTTGAACACTGTTGAAAGTCGGTGTTTTTGACCAGACAACCAGTAGGCTAGATTTGTCTTGGGCTGTTGTTCTCTGCACATGTTGTTGTTGTTCAGTGCATATGGTTCATACATACATTACAATACATTTTAACATTTACTTACTAATCTGCAACATTTAGAGGTTTACTGCACCAAACTCATAGGTAGACCTAGGCTTGCAAAATATTTGGAACACAGCTGCAATGTCATCTCGGATGCACAGTGATTCAGACCCCTTGCCTACATTTAGATTTGCAGTCATTAGGTCTAGGTTTGTGTCAATAACATAGTGGCGCTGTTCTGTGTTTTAGCCCATCATGCAACTTCAGTGCCGGTGCCCTGGTGTGGACCAAGCTGGAAGGGCACCCCTGGTGGCCCTGCATGGTGGTGCCCCAGCCTTTGAGTGGCCAACAGATGCGGGGCAAGGGGCGAAACCAGCGCCTCCATGTTCACTTCTTTGACGAGCCCCCAACCCGAGGTTGGGTCAGCACCAAATATGTGCGAGAGTATCAAGGTAAGTTTGCTCTAGGGGTGTGTAGTTAGGGGTTACTAGCTTTGTGGACCACACTCTTTCAATATGCTTCACTTATTACAAAGTTTCAAATAGTTCTGTTGATGGACATAT
>JAUCNH010158817.1:0-11605 GCA_032353275.1 Sardinella hualiensis
TAAAAAGTGCATATTCCAAAAAGTGCATAAGGGGAAGGGGCTGACTAGGCATTAAGAAGGAGATGTGTTAATGTATATTAGTATTATTATTATTCTTTCTATTATTGTTATTATTAATGTTGTTTAAATTGTGTTATATAAACATATTTCACTATGAGACTTAATTGCCGAGCCTTACACAATATTCCACCAAATCCACATGACCTACCCGCTTAAATTAAAATAGGTTTAATCTTAAATGTCTGACATGCCAACTTAAAAGAGCCTATATGTATAGACCTAATGTTCAGTGTGAAACAGGTGCGAGAAGACGAACACACCTGATGATTGTGAAGATGATCACTGGGTATTTAAACCCCTGTGTAATTCGCAGTGATTCTAGGATCCTATAGATCCTATAGAAAACTAAAATGGCCCGACGAGCACCAAATAAGCTTGTGCTTAAAGACGGTTTCATGGAATGTTGCGAACGTTCTGTCTCTGGCCCGAAATAATGGGTTTCTGCATTAATTACAGCGACAACATACATCTTAAAAAATAGTTTTAAGGCAGGCTCATGCAAGAATGAAGTTGTGTGCTGTGAAGTGTAGGCTATTATAAAAAACAACAAAAAACGGAATAAGATAAATATTGGAAAAGGGAATAGTTCATTTTAGCTGAGGAGAGCATATGGATTATGCATAGTTTGCAATAAAATCATGACATTTTGACTCGTTTTTTTTTTTTTTTTTTTAATAACATCGGATGAAATGCGACCCCTGTCGACTGTATTGTGTCAAGATAGCCTACTAGCTTGTTACGGCATGTCAGGAGGTAAAGTTGGTACTGTCATGGTCAATTTGTTCCGGCTAGCCAAAAGTTCCGGATGACGCAACAATGGCGTTCTAATCAGCTGTTTTAGTAGAGTTTGGATCCGCGCGCTCAGTGTTGCTACGGTGATTACTGGCGCTCGCGCCTGTTGACACAATAATGACAGGAGTCAACATTCGCGTCAGGAACTTTGCAGTGCGGCAGCGGCGACAGAGCAAGCAGCGGACAGCGACTATAGCGAGCGACACGGACTTTTAAATACACTGTTTTGAGGTTATTTATAATAATAATAATAACACAACATGGTGTCTTTTGATGACATTGCGTTTTACCTTTCAGATGCTGTGAAATACCGTCAGGGGACTACAGAATCCACCAAGAGGGCTATCCGAAAAGCGGCCAAAAATTATACTTTTCAAGGTAAGCCAGAACTGGTATGAGTTAACTACCATTAAATGTCACTTTTCACCTTTGACTTCACGTTATTGTATTAGGTTATGGTCTGTAGATGTCCGCAATAGGTGGGTCTTCAGGATTGTAATGAATAGATAACTATAAGTTGACGGACTTTATAGACTCCCCAGCGTTCTGTTACCTCAGGGTAGGGGGAATCAGTGAAGGCTAAGATTGAAGATGTTTTTGAAACGCTTGTTTTGTAGCTTGCTTTCTGACATTCCTTGACATATTTTTCTTGGATTAAAACCCATGTGCCCAGATAATCTAAACAACGATGATTAGTACGTTTTTTTCTTTCTAAAAGCTGACGATACATAAGGACTAGCTTCCCCCGGTTACAGCTGTGGGTAGCTGCCTCAGATGTGTTACATAGTAGATCGATGATAGCGGCCAGCAAGTGGCCTACTCTAGACCGCACAACTTTGTACTGTAGATTAAGTATTTAAATGACATAAGGAAAGTTTATTTATGAAACCTATGAATGCCGGTTTAAATTAACATCTGTTTTTTATAGGAGGCTTTCTGTACTATACCTTGGATGGGTCTCTGAGGAGGGTGATTTCTTCAGAGGAAGAAAAGACTGCCATTCTTGAGGAGGTTCATTACACATACATTTATTAATCTAGTGGAAAGTTTTTTGGAGTCTTTCTATAAGAGGCACATTGAAACTGAGATCTGAACTGTACACTGAAATCTAAATACTTTACACCTCATCCAACATATGCTGTTATACATTAGGCTCATGCAGGGCACTTTGGCAGAGCCCGCACGGAGGGCAAGATCCGTCAACGCTTTCACTGGCATAACATCAGGGAGGATGTGGACAATTGGGTAATAAATACACAGTTCATTCTGTACAACTTATGAAAATCCAAAAGATGTTCCTAAGCATATAGATGAGTTGTCATTTCCTCTTTAGATCAGTACCTGCCTGCCGTGCCAGCGGTTCGAGAAGGTGAAAACGGAGGCCCCCGAGCTGAAGCCCATCAAGCCAGTCGCCCCCTGGCACATGATTGGTAAAAATCTATGATGTTAACATGAAGATACACTTTGGTAGCACCTTGGTAGCGCATCACAGTAAACTAACTTTTTTTATCCTGTCTCTTAACAATATCGACAATAGGTGTTGATCTCATTGGGCCTTTGAAGGCGTCAAGCAAGGGGAACACCTACTGCCTCACAGCCACCGACTTCTTTACAAAGTGGGTAGAGGCCAGGCCCATATTGTGCAAGGCAGCTGACCAGACGGCAGCGGTAAGACTGACACGGTTTTCTATTTATGTAGTGTTATTAGTGTTAACACTTCACTTTCACATGTTTTCAGACAGCATTATTTGCAATGACTGCCTGGTTTAAAATGTTTCTCAGACTTGTTTTGATGTTTACTGTTAAGGCCATGATGGACATCTTCATGACCCATGGTGCTCCAGAGGTCATATTGACCGATCGAGGACGGGAGTTCTGGAACGATGTTGGTTTTTATTTACAAATTCAATCTTTAAAGGAGAGATTTGATGTGAATCAGTCAGTAGCCCTGTTGTTTAATGTTGCTGAGTGCTGTTTCAGGTAGATATAATTTATGGCGCAGGTTAATGATTCAGTCTATATCAGTGATCCTGAATAACAAGAGTGTTGACTGATTCACACAAGAATTTTTAATTTAATGCTAAAATTAACAATATATTGTCAGCTTCAACACAATTTCTATCTGATTATGTTATTATTTGTTCTCTAATTAAGGTCAATGAGGAGATGTTCAGGATGTGCGGGATCAAGCACCGTATGTCCTCTGCATACCACCCTCAGACTAATGGTTTGTAAAATTTTCAATGTTCTGCGTTACAGCCCATCTCTGTATCTAGCTGTTTCAAAAATGTGTAGTTCCAGTCCTTGATTATGTCCTTGTGAATAGTGTAGGAGCCATTTACAGTCACTCTTCAGATTAGGTTTATTAGTCTTATTTATTTAGTCTTTATTTAGCCACTTGAGGGTGTATTGTACTGGGTGCCAGTCACATGGGTGTCAGTCACATGGGTGTATATGTACAGGTGTGTCATGAGGTCACCTATTTTGCTTTTGGAAGGGAGAGATGTAGCTTTAAATGCCTTAAATGGCATCTACACATCAAGAGCTTTCAGAAAATGTATGATTTAAGCTACCTAGGTGAAAGCATCCCAGAGTTACACCTTGAAATGGGCTGCCTATGAGACACGAGCTTTCAGAAAATGAATGATTTAAGCTACTCAGGTGAAACTTTTGTATTTCTCAACATTACAGGTTTGGATGAGAGGACCAACCAAACGCTGAAGGTCTCCATCGGGAAGACCCTTGATGGGCATCAGGAAAGGTGGGAGGACAATTTGAAACAGATTGTATATGCTAATAACACCTGCATTCAATCCTCTTCTAGGTTCACCCCTTTCCGGCTCATGTATGGACGGGAGCCACGGCTGTTCACTGAGGTACTACCATATTTCACTAGCTTGCGTTTTACAATAGATGTGTTTTCACATAACATGAACTCTGGCAACATATCATTATAATCAGATCCATGGTGACACAGTGGATGAAGTGGAAGTCGCCCATCCTGATGAGAGGGACATTGAGGCCTTTGTTGAGGACCGGGAGAAGAGGGATAAGGAGGTCTTTGACAAGGTAAGTAGGCACAGGTCACACAAGCATTCAATTTCACTGAGATACTGAGATTGAATGTTGTCACAGGTTAGTTGTCCACAATCATTAAGAAATAACGTTGTTCTTTTACACAACCCAGGTCCTCGCCAACTTGGAAAAGGCCCAGCAGCGGCAGAAGGAAGCCTACCAGCAGAGGACGAAGAAGAAGACCAAGAGGTTTGCCATCAAGCCAGGTATGGTGGTACTGAGGAAGGATGAGCGCAAACGAGGGAGGCCAGGCATGACGATGAAGCCTGATTGGCCAACCACATACAGGTAATCTCCCAAAACTCCCAATTTAATATAGATACACAAAACTCTTCTGTGGTCCAGACCAGTTTCTTTCAACTAAGGATAACTGCACAACTTAAGTCATACATGCTTTCATAACCTCATGCTTAGATAACTGTAACTCCCTCTGTTTCGGTCTCCCTCAAACACTGATATGGTCAGTGTGCTGTTTACTGCCCTGATGCCCCATTGCCGTCCGCAGGTTAATAGGCATTTCAAATGTAAGCCCAAGTCCAAGGCCAAAGCCACTGATGACATCTCCATTGTTACCTTGGTACTGTAAGGGCATTCCTACCAAGGCTTGCCTGCTTGTTGCTACTCAGCCTGAAGTTTGTCACCTTTTCAGACCCTTTGAGACCCCCTCCCCCCCAAAAAGGGCCGATGCTCGATGTTGTGTTGGTAGTAAAAAAATATTGTGGAGGTAGTAAAAAAGGTAGTAAAAGGTGGTAAATTCAACTCTAGGATTCCTGCTGATACCCTGTTACATGCATTTCACCAGTTTTATTATTATTTTTTTAGTTTTATTATTTTATTTATTTGTTTATGTATTTTATGTTTTTTTTAAAGGGTCATCGAGGTCGAGGGTAACATGGTACAACTGGAAAGCATGGATGGGGTTCCCCTGAAATCCAGAACACCCTATGCTTCAGTGAAGCCTTTACGGACCAGTATGTGACTACTGTAATATACTGTATATAATATATCCCTTATTGGTAGCACTCTATTTTAAAGTCGGGGTAAACCAAAATCAGTCATTTTCTTCTAAAGAAATTAAATGGACCATAAATGTCTTTCTTAACACGTGTAAAAAGCCATTCAACCATGTATTGTGTAACTGAAGAGCTAGGCTTCACATACAGTGTGAAATATTTCTGTCTCACGGATTTAATGGGCGGGTCTGAAAGCAGGGTTTGCTTGTGTAAGCAATGCATGCCCTGCTTATTTGCATAACCCTTCCTGCTGTATAAAAACTTTGAGAGTGCTGGCTTTTGAGTCTTTGCTTTAGCTAGCTATATATATATATGGTAAATGTAATTTAAGACTCTTCTTTATTTGCCATTCAGGGCCTCAGACTGGCTACCCCAAAGAGGAGACTGTCGAGGTTACGACCTGCGACAGCCCTATGCCGGGGAGCGACACCCTTGAGGTAAGTTGTTTTGTGTACAGTTATGTGTTCCTTCTACCCTTAGATCTTCTAATAATGGATATGTGTTGTTTAACGTATTTCTATCTGTCCTAGGTGACATGCACTGCACCGCTCAGTGACCTCTCCTCACAGAGAGAGACCGGGCAGATGGGGTCGGATGATCTGCCCGGCTCTACGACAGAGGATGAGACACTAGAGGTATTACTGTATGCATATACAGTAGCTAGGTTTGCTTGAATGAGCTTCCTTACTCAAGCAACCTTATCATATTTATATATTCCTGTTTTTGTGTTTCAGGACAGTGACATTGTCGTCTCGGGTGTCCAGCTGGGCCAACCCGTTCTGGCACCACTGAGCAACAGGGTGGAGGACATCAGGACCATGCTTCTCGACCCCTACTCCTGGTTGGATGACAAGGCTATTGATCATGCCATGGCACTCCTGAGGGCTCAGTACCCTCACATCGGAGGCCTCCTCTCCACCACCTCCCTGGGTCTTCTGACACGTCTCCCTCCATCCCCACCCCAGTGGTTTGTACAAATTATTAATATTTCTGCGAACCACTGGGTCACGGTAAGTAACTTCGGTTGTCAGGTAGGTTGTGTAAACATCTATGACTCCCTACGTCAGACATGCACCGAGGACTTTGCTGCCCAGGTGACTGGTGTTCTTGGTTTTCCAGGGAAAACTGTTCGCCTGCAGTGGCCTGCCGTGCAGCAGCAGGAGGGAGGCTCAGATTGTGGACTGTTTGCCATTGCAAACAGTCTTACTCTCTGCAGAGGTGAGGATCCACGCATGGTACAGTACCATCAGCGATACATGCGGACTCACCTCTATTTCTCTCTGCAGACTGGTGTGTTAACACCCTTCCCCAGTATGGAGAGGAGTGCACCTGCTGGTCCTGTGTGTGTTCGAGAGGTGGAGGTGCACTGCTACTGCAGGCGGAGCATGCGGGCAGGTAGGGAAGATGTGGTGACCTGTGGAAGATGTGGTAAGGTCTTCCATCGGGACTGCGTCGCTCCTGATGACGGTGACTCTGTTTATGTGTGCAGGACATGCACTGTAATCAGAGTGTTGTAAATATGTGTGGTGTGTGTGGTTCCTTCAAACCTCTAGAGGTTTACGTTGGCACAGTACTTTGGGGTGGTGTGAAATTTAACCTGTGTTCTGTGTCTTCCTGTGTTCCCTGTGTCTACCATGTGCTCTTGTTTACCTTGTGTCTCCACCCCTCTATTAGCCTGTTCATTTGATGATTGTTTCCATTATCCATTCAATGGATAGATGCTGGTAAGTTTTTGTTGTCAGGCCAGTTTTCTGAGTTTGTTGTTAATATAATACATAATTTATATAATTGTCTGAATCTAATGTTATGGTAATGCTTTCAATAATGTTGGTGTTTAGGTGTTCAAGCTTGTGCTTTGTAATGGAAGTAGAATATATTGATATTGACTGCTAGACCAACATGTTCTACATCCACATAGGCAAAGCAAATTGGTTCAATTTGTTGTTACAAAAAAAGAAAAACAGAAAAATCATTTCTATTTATTTTTTGTCTATAACCACACTAGCATAGCGTCATTGCAATCAATATCTATGAAAACATATATTTATATATATTTATTTATATATTTAAGTTATTATAATTTATTGTATGTTATCAGTCATTCTACATTGTAGTGGTACTGTCCATGTTCTCATGTTCAACAAAGGAATGCTGACTAATAGGTAAGCTGTAGCTATTGTGAGTGATAAACCTTTAAGTACACAGGTGCATGTTACAGGTAAGTTGTTCCATGTAAGGGTAGTCAGCACAACCTTTAAAGCAATACGCCACCATTTGTGGAAATGTATTCCTTTCTCCTGTTCATCCAGTCCTTCTGAGTCAGGCGGTACTACTTTTTACTCCAAACTAACATGCATCATTTAATCAGATTGGACCAGGCGAGATGCTAAAGGTCCAATCCGATGCAATGATACATGCTACAGTAGTTTGGAGCTAAAAGTAGTACCGCCAGCCTCAGAGAGGGACTGGATGAACATGAGAAAGGTATGGCTCAATTAATTAACTCGAGGGGAGATGGAAAATGAACACATTTCTACAAATGGTGGCGTGTTGCTTTAAGCAGAGCAAGGACCGCACCACAAAAATGTTAAATGACTAAATATTTATTTTGCTGTTTTTCTAAAAAAAAAAAAAAAAAAAAAAAAACCCTCTCTATGGCCTGTACCTTGACGTTGGTGAGGGGGCTTCTCCACTAAAACAGGCCTTTAAAAAAAAAAAAAAAACCTGGTGTGTAATATCAAGGATCTGCCTCTGTCCCTTTAGGCTTCTGCAGTGTTGTAATTCGTGGTGGTACAGTGTGGCAATGCCTGTGATATTGACAGAAAAAGGTAAGTGGTCTTATATTGCTTTAGCTTTTACAAATTAATCTTATTAAAATTAATTAAGTGCCATTCCTTCTAATCAGAATTTGTCTGTGTTTCTGACTCTCTTGTGCCAGGCAGGACTTGTTGGAGCATGCAGGCACGCAGATACCTTGTAGGTGAAGTTCTGGTTGGGGAGTGGTCTGTTTTGCATCTGGTGTATCTATTTTTTTTCCAGCAGACCGATACTTTCCGAAGACAAAAAGTCCACATTTTTGATCCCGAAAAGGAACAGTAATGTAACTGTTTCTCTCTCTGATCCTGTCTATGGACGTTCTCAAAAACTTTTTAGAAGAAAGTCGAATCGTGAACATAAGACCTCTAAATGTCTTATCATTGTTTGAGCTTGTCATGCATGTCTTTGTCACTCATGTTACTACAGAATGTCAATAAAATAAAGTATTTCCAAAGAACCCATTGTCCAGTGTTTCCTTTTGTAAACATTCCCATAATTACCAGCCTACACCTTTTTAATTTTCATGGGATGTAATTTGAAATTCAACTGCAAAAGCCTCTAGATTCATTTACAGTAATCAGTATCAAACTACAATTAATTTTCATGTACAAATAACAGGTTTATATTTATCACTTTTGCCTGTACTGTATAATTGCACTAGAGATCTAGTTTGTGTAGACCAGACACGTTTTCAGGAGTGGTCCTTGTATCAGGTTTCTAGAAGCATTTTTTTTTTATAAGTTGGGAATGGAGCTAACAACACAAAAATGTGTCTAGTCTACAGTAGTTTTCCTCTACATTTGTAGGCCTACTGGTAGGCTACACTTCTGTCCTGGTAGCCCTTATGGAGGTAAGCTGTAGGCCTATGATATTAGCTGAAAGGCAATCTGTTGAAATACTAATAATACATCTATAAGTTTGTGCATTTTGTTTATTTCTATTTTATGAATAATATATATTTTTTTGTAAGATTGATAGTTATGTATGTTTGTCTTCCAGACAGACCAGCCTATCTGCCTATAGCTCTGGCACTGTTATTTCTATGCTTCTTGGTTGTTTTAGGGGTTGGAGGGGTCAATGCAGGACCGACGATTCTGTCTTTATTTAACCTTTGCAGTAATAAACGCTCGTTTGGATCAGCTCTTGGGTCATCATTACGCAGAAAAAAAACAGTTTGAATAAATCGCGCTGAAACGGCTATATTGCCAGCGTTAAAAATAATGACTATCTGCAAGGAAGTGGATCAAGGTATATTGACCACCACCACTGAAAGAGTACTTTCCTAGCTGCTCAAGACGGGTGAAACAAGGTAGGTGGACGTTGCTGGGTTCGGGGAAGTTGCTCGTCACTTCTAAGCTAATGTTTGGGGTCGTGACTTGAATCAGGCAATACAGCCGCATGGTAGTTAAATTACCAGATGGCCATACAGTAGATTGCTGCCCCCCCTCACCACCACACACAGCCGCAAAGCAGTTTTATTCGTGTCTTCTTTCTGCCGACCACACTGAGCGCTCTGATTCGAACTCTACTAAAACAGCTGATTAGAACGCCATTATTTCACCATCTGGAACTTTTGTCTAGCCCACACTGAGCGCGCGGATCCAAACTCTACTAAAACAACTGATTAGAACGCCATTATTTCGTCATCCGTAACTTCTGGCTAGCCGGAACAAATTGACCATGACAGTACCTCTGACATAGGCGGGGCCAAAGACGAGCTAAAATGATGACGATGGTGCTGGCTTGAATCGTTCCTTATGATTGATCATAGCGTTATGTGTTGCGTACAGTGAGACTTTGAAATGCATGCTTGGTGTTGCTTCAAGAGGTAGGCCATTTACATTGATATTTGCCAGACATAATCTGAAAGATTATCAGGGTTTGGATTTTCAGGCTACTAAACTTTACCAACGGCTAGAAAATTAAGATGTTACTGCTGCCCTAACATTGCCAAGGGCCAATCACGGAAGTTCATCAATGCATGTAGACTATTAAATAAAATATTAATTAGAACTGCTATTAAGAGCTGCTGTTAAGAGACGGTCTGGTGCAATGGGCATATGTTATTATTATTCAAAATAAATGTGTCTGCAGCCTGACCATGAAATTGCCTGTTATTTAGCGATCTTAGCAGTCATTTAGATAACATCGTACAATTCATTTATAACAAGGTACCAGCCATATAAATGAGTAGATGCAAGTGTACACCATATATTACACCAATCAGTTAAATATCTTAAATATTTTATCCAGTGCATCATGCAATTAACTAGCCAGGCTAGTGCTGCCTAATGCACCAAGCGCAACCTTACAATGTCCCCAGATGGGTCATTCAGTTGTGTTTTGGTGTGGAGATGTGAGTAGGCTAACATAAGGTTATTTCAACTTCAGCAAGCTAACGTCAGCTAACTAGGTTGTTTGAACGATGTAACCTTTGGTTGATGGTCATATCGCAGGTTGATGGTCCTATGTAGTGGCGATCGGCTGCCCAACTTGGTTTAGACCTCGGAGACAAATCAACATTGAAAATATAATATGGGCATATACTGTACTGACTCAGTGTCAGGAACATTCTGAGAAAAAAGTCACAAATTGAGAAATAAATTGTGAGAAATAAACTTGTAGCCTATATTTGTGACATTATAAAGTCACAAATTTGCCAGAAAAAAGTCACAAATCTGCGAGAAATAAACTTGTTTATTTGTGACATTATAAAGTTGCAGATTTGTGCCTCATTTATAAGGGAACAGGAGAACAATATTGAGCTCAGAAACATTTTCCTCAAAATAATTTGCGTGGTTGCTCAAAGTATGTGCTCAATATTGTTCTCCTGTTCGCTCATAAATGAGGCACAAAAGACTGCAGTGGATTTAAAGGTTTTTAAAGGTTTTCCATTGACACAGAATGCAAGATACAGCAGACAAATCAACCACCATCAGTTTTTTCATGCATTAGCTGCAAAAATTGAGAGCAGAATGCGAATCCTGCCTGGTAAGCAGAAAAGTGAAGAGGAATATCAGAGCTTTCTTGACAGTGTGAAAGCCAGCCATCCGGCCAGATGGATGTGGGATTCGATATGCTGAAAAGGAGATTCAGGAACTCTGCTCCTTTTTCAATCTTCTTGATGGGAGACAAATTCAGAGAGGGATGCAGGAGTACATTGACATGGTCAGACTCAATGCTGTTGAGGAAATAAAACCACCAGAAGAGCTAAAACCCCTCTTGCAAGCAGTGGACACCCTCATCATCTCCACAGCTGAATGTGAGCGTGGGTTCAGTCAAATGAACATTTTAACAACAACCCGAAGCTCTCTAAAAGTAAAAAGTATGTCTGCCTTGCTTTTCATCAGGTGTATTGAAACTGTTAAAACCAGATGTGTATGTCAAGTCTTGGCTTCAAAGCCATTGCCTACTGTAGCTAGTGATCTAAAAGCAAGAGCCAGGAAAATTGACAACAAAAAACATGGTTATGAAAATCTTTGGAAACTTACGTGAGGTAGGGAAGCCATGAGAATGGGGTAGGCATCAAATACTATTAAGTTAATCAAGTTTAAGGTCTTTTGTGTCTGGCCTTGTGTCAGTTTACATTTTTACATTGATGCATTTGGATGGTGAATGTGACCTACATTGTGATGTACATTTGTAACCTCTCTCTCCCTCACACACACACAATCTCTCACACATACACACACTCTCTCTCACACATACACTATAGAGTTGGCCAGTGAGAGGCCGGAGATTTTCCCATTCATTTTTCCCATTGAGATTTATATTATAACCCACGCTATCCGAACTACGGAAGGAGGAGGTCTAACTAGCTACGGCAGGACAGAGTGAATGTCTGTGGT
>JAUCNH010158918.1:0-11584 GCA_032353275.1 Sardinella hualiensis
TTTAGGTTCAGTTTTGTGCTACAACATGACTTTCATTTTGCATACTATGTTCTTTCTTACGCCTATTTATGGGCTATTTGTAGCCTGGCTAACACCAGCCTAAATCTCAAGCGAGATTTAGTCTGGGGACTATACATTTCCTCGTAGAGGACTTCAGGTTCCGTTTGTCCAAATGTTCGTGCATTGTCTTGCCGTCTCTCTCCGTTCTGTGATTGGTTCCCAAATTCATACGAAAATTTTGACCATGGTGTCCAGGCTGCCATGCAGTTCGGAACGAGCGCATGCATGGGTATTCCCAGGTTAGGCTATTTGGGCATTGGGGACAGGTATGGGTAGGTGGGAGGATGCGCCAGTGTGTGTGTTTAGGAGCAGGTTCGTCGGTCCAATGGTGGGCCGGTCCAGAGGAAAAATGCCAGGGCCGAATTTTGTTCCCAGTCCGACCCTGTGGCCGTGACATCTGTTATACCAACATATTGTGGAGATGAGGAGCTTGTTGAAACGATGAAAATGTGTCCAATTTGAAATTAAAATTGCACTTTCCTCTAACCCATGTCTCACATTATATGCATGTGTGGAGTGAGGAAGACAAGTGGCTTTTTTTCAATGACTATTTGTGGAAATGATTTTTAGAAATTGTAGTCCTTGATGTTTTAATGTGTAGCCATGGGATTTTTTAAATCATATCATTTTGTGGACTATCATGTTTGAATGGCTTTATTATGACCGATGTTTGTCACAGGTTTTGAAGTACAATTTTGCTGAATATTTATAAGCACCTCTTGTGTTCAGTAATAGTATATTCCCATATAAAAAATAATAGGTCTTCCAGTACATTCATATATTATTATCAACAATGTTTCATAATAAACACTATTGAAACTTCTCAAGATACTGTTAAAGTGTATGATTCCAGATCTGTTTAGACTATGTTCATGCGAAAAATGCCTGGTCTTCCATTCCCAGTGTTTCAGTGCATTGTATTAGTTATTTAAATGCACAGTTCTACCTCTCTTTGTAGGCTACTTTACATATTCATAAATTCAAATTAGCTGTGTAACTGGTAAGTAAGAAGTAGCTTGTAAGAAGCATGGCACTCAGGTTCAGAAACTGTCACAGAGGGTAATGACAGGCTGGTGAGAAAGACTGGCTCTGTGGTTGGCTTGGAGCTGGAGTCTGTAACATCAGTAGCTGAGAAGAAGACCCTAAGCAAACTGCTGTCAATATTGGACAATGAGCGCCACCCCCTTTACAGCACCTTAGTCAGAAAGAAGAGCATATTCAGCAGAAGACTTCTGTCTCTGCCATGCTCAACGGACAGGCTGAGGAAGTCATTTGTGTCCCAGGCCATGCAGCTGTATAATGCCTCTCTGAAGTGTCAGGGATTGATTGATTGTCTTGCCTTGCACCTTTAATATTTTTACTTGTAGCCAGCACAGCAATTAGCATTTTCCTGTTCTGTCATTTCACTGATCTTACTTATTTTACTTTTTTATCTGAATTGTACAGACCCCTTTTGCTCTGATACTGTGGAGTTAAAGGTCCAATGTGTGAGAATTTCTCCCATCTAGCGTTGAGATAATATATTGCAGTCATAACAGCTACAGCAGCCTTCGTGTTTAATTCATTCACAACTTCATCCAGTTTGCCCTGCAGTCATAATTTCCGTTCGTGTTTAATTCATAAAAACAGACTAGTGAGAATACAAATAAGAAGACAAAAATTGTAACACCTGGGAAGTGAACAAGATTACAGCAGCATTATGGATATTGTAAATGTACCGTGGTCCCACGCTGCTGGAATGACCTTCCAACCGCCTCGAACTACAGATACCCTCTCCACCTTCAAGAAAACTGTAAAGACCCAGCTCTTTCGAGAATTTCTCCAGGCCTAAATGTTGCACTTCTACTACAGTCTTGCACTTGACCTTTTAGCACTTCTTAGCTTAGTTTCCCTCAATTGTGGCGTTGTTTGAATGTTTTATCCTCGTTTGTAAGTCGCTTTGGATAAAAGCATCAGCCAAATGCGTAAATGTAAATGTGTAGCCTACTATGTAAGTAGCAAGTAGCAAGCTATGTAAGTAAGTAGCTCAGATGAAGCAAAAGAAATATATGAATAAATATATAATTTCTGGTACTTTTACTAGAGGAGGACGTAACATATCGCAAACACTGTAAACGAGCCGGTTTGCTAGCTTCAGCATGCTCATTATCTAGTAATAGCCACCTAGCCAAACCTATGTGATGAGTGATTTGCTTCAATATCGCAGTGGAAGACGATTGTGCAATGAAATAAACATTTTGACTGTAATATTTATCTATCTGTACAGAAGAAAGCAAGCAAACTCGCCATCTCTTTAGATCTCCTTTCCTTCCTTCACTTGTTCTTTCCATCTTTGGAAGGTAGCTCCAGTGTTAACTCTTTTCTTCTGATGTCTCCTGTCTCTTGCCTTTGCACGTTTCTATTTCTGAATGAAGACGACTATTTATGTTCCTGAACTGTGTATTTCGAATACGTCTAATGCTCTATGTTTCCTTCTCAAACGTGCTGGGTCCAAAAAGTAGCTATAACTATTAGCAGCGCCTGAGTTTATCATCTGACAGCGAAAAATGCGAAAGCAAAAGCCGTTTCATCTATTCTGTCCTTAATCTCTCTACGTATCCAAGATGGCTCAGGATTGATGGAGCGCCGACCCCAGTTTATGCATACGCAAATGTAAGATTTCAAATCAGTAGGAATACTAAGAATTAATTGTGGCGGTAAATATTCATTAAAAAGGACACGTTTGTGAACAGGCATCACAGATTTTGATTATAAACAACTAAAAACGTTGTACTGTACCTTTAAGACAAGATGAGCCAATAAAATAAAAGCACATCATTTTAGCTATATTACTGTATACTGCAGTGTGTTTAGCAACAAGTCATGTTCTGTGTTTTACTGTAGTCTACGTTTGGGTATATCTTAATTCGAATATGAGACTAAAGTCATATGCACTGCAGTATAAATTTAAGAATGACATCCAAAAATATCTTGATTTATATTCAGAGACCTTTCTAACTATATTTCTATTATGGCGTGTATAATCCCTAAAATAAGTGAGAATTTTGTCAGTACCAGAGTCTAACAGAGATGGCAGCATTTAGAAAGTGAGGGTTTTCAGGCAATACTGGAAGCTGTCAGAGATGGCGCTGTAAGGGTAAAATCAGTTCAAGGCTAAGGCTGCAGCTATGAGGGCCTGTTTCACAAGTTCAGCAGTTTCTAGGTGTCTCATGGGAGCTCTAGCCTCCATCTAACCCTAAGAGAGTTGTAGTCATTGCAATGGGGCATTTAAAGGTCTCATTCCCCCGGAAACCTCTTAACATTTTTTGAAATCTGATAGGTCTCACTGAGTCGTACTGGCATGCTGCACATGTAAAACTAATTCTACCCTTATTGCCTGCATTGAGCCATTGTCAGGAAATACCGGGAGAAATGGGCGAATCACGAACAGGATCACACTCCAGCATCAGAGTGAGATAAACCTCACCCACTTTGGCTTATGACCGCCCACGGGAAGACAGCAGGGATTTTGTAGCCAGGAGAGAGCAGAGTTGAGGCTTCGGCACGCTAACTAAGCTAGGAGCTAACAGAGAGTTTAGAAAGAGCTAATAGCCAATTGAAAGCATGACGGAACACAGTCCAATGTGATTTATTTGTGACAAAAAAACACCAACAATGCATGTGGAAGGGGAAGAAATGGTTAGAATTTGTCTATGGAACACTACCAGCATCATTGAGACCAACATCACGTCACACACATTCGATAGTGAGCGACATGCCCATTTTGGGGTAAGCCTGACGGTTGTTTACAGTGGGTGTTAAGGCAATTCGACCTCCTGAAGGAGAGTTATAGCTTTAAAAGTTGACATGTGTCAACCAGCAAGAAAAAAACCCCACAAGATACCATTTATGTAAGGCTTGTCTTTCTGTCAGAGAGATATAAGCTACGTATTAACGTGTACGTTATGCACATTTTTCAGTTGACCAACGGAAGCACCGGTATATCTACCCAGTTTAGCATTGTTGCCTACGAGAGTTTGATTGTTTGTAGCAGGCTAACCCTCAAAACGCCACTTATGTGCATTATTGGTTACATCTGAATTTATCCACATGACAACTTTCACTCTCTAACATTCCCATACGATCTTATTTTCAACAAATAATGTCAGCCAGTTTGTTGTATACACTTATACCCCACTTTGCCTGTTAGCAAACTAACCGGAGCTAGCCGCTAACAGGGCTAACACTATAACATCAGGATATTGCAGGCGAATTTGACTGCTAATGTACATATTCTCAGCACCAAACAATTGAGTGAAAGCAGGTCTTTAAAAACGTTATGTTTATAAAACTGTTTAATGGCTTGTGAATTCAATAGGAGGTGTTTAGTGTCACTGCTACCCCTCACTGTCATTCAAGTGAACGACATTCATAATTTTTCTGTACCCCGAAAAGTGGCGTTAACCACGTCGTAACGGCAAAGTTCTCATTTGTGTTGTGTTCTCATTTCGACAACAGTGACTTTGACAACCTGATGGGCATACTGTACAATTAGAGCCCCTGTCCACCAAATGCGTTTTTTGCACCAATGGAGCTGCACGCACATTGAAAGAGCTCTCGACATCTAGCCCTCTTTTTCTTAATTTACCTCGGTTTGTGCGAACACATTATTCTATATTCGGTGGTTTATTTCTCTAAATGTCGTTGGCACGCAAACAACTGACTTTAACCCCCACTTCAGCCAAACAGAGGAAGAAATCGAGGACTGTGAACAGTTCTGACACTATGGCTAGCTTTAACATGGAGGACGGCCTAGCAAGACTCGAGAGTGTAGTGAAATCTGAAATGGCAGCAATGAGAAGTGAGTTTTCTACTCATATGGCAACTATGTGTTCGAAAATAGACTTGTTATCGAAAGAACAGAGGGAACAGAAGTCAGTTCTGAATAGTCATGGTCGGCGTTTGAACACAGTTGAGCAACAGTTAGTTGAGTTGCAAGACCGTAGTCGACGCAACAACCTTCGCTTGCTTGGCCTTCCAGAGGGTGCAGAGAAGGACGACATGGTGGGCTTTCTTAAAAAATATTTGCCGGAATGGCTGCCCATGTTGGCAGACAGAGAAATTGAGATTGAGCGAGCTCATCGCATTTATGCCAATGCCTCCAACAACGCAAAACCCCGAGTTGTCATCTTCAAACTTCTCCGCTATATCGACAGAGATCTAATACTGCGCGAAGCCAGGAACCATGGTTCAGTTCGCCTGGATGACAGAGTGAGCCTCAGCTTCTTTCCTGACTACTCTCCCGTGACAGCCAAGAAACGGAGCTCCTTCGCTACCGTGAGGAAGGAGATGAGAGATAAGGGAATTCAGAATTTTCTCCAATATCCAGCGACTCTGAAAGTCACTTTGAATGGAGAGACGAAATTTCTACAATCGTCGGAGGAGGCTCGTTTGTTCCTGGATTCCATTTCGAATTCAGAGGCGGCCGCTACAGGTACAGCTGAATAGCTTAACTATATGCTTTTGGACTTTTATACCAATGGACAATTTTTTATAGTTTACTTTGTGAAATGTTTATGTCATTGTGCATAATCTGAACGTGTCAGCAATTTGTATTGTCAGCTATTTGTTTTTTAGAACTAGCTGACTTGAACTAGATGTTGACTTGCATCTGTGTCTTCTGTGCGTTAGTTACTGGTCTTAGCCTATCGGGAAATCATTTTAATTTTGTTATTATTTTTTCTTTCTTTTTGTTTATCCCAGATAGGCGATTGTGAATCTTTATGTTAGATTTTTGACTCTGCTCTACGTTTTTGCAGAATATTTTTATTTTATTGTATTCATCTGCACAATGAGGTGATAGCCTAGTTTACTTTATTATTGGGCTTGTGTCGCTGCTCTAGTTGTGTGCTCACCATCGCTGATGTCACGGATTGTTAAGTGGGAGCATGGCAGTTCTGGGTCTGTTCTGTGCCCAGCCTGCATTATACCTGTTCATTTGTTTTTGGTTTATGGTAAGGGGGAGGGGAGGGAGAGGGGTGAAGGGATGGGGAGGGGAAGGGGGTTACTCAGGGTAGATCTCTACATGGGCAACAGTTGTCTTAATACAGACAAGCGCATCTACACTTTAGCTTTTCAGACTCCATTTAACTCAGTTACAAGTTGTTTTAACCTTACTTGTTTATTTTTGCCATACCTCAGTGACAATGGATAGATACAGTGTTATGTCATTTAATGTGAGAGGGTTGAATTCCCCTTTCAAAAGAGCCAAAGTCTTGGATTTCCTTCACCGAAAAAAGGTTGATGTAGCACTATTGCAGGAAACTCACCTTAAGTCTGCTGATGCTTTAAGACTGCAAAACAAAAGATTTAAAACAATTGTAGCCTCTTCTGATGGAAGTAGCACTAAGGGAGTAGCTGTGTTAATGAGACGCACTCTGAACATAAATATTATTAAAGTTAGCTCCAATGCTTCAGGAAGAGTAGCGTACTGCTGCACATCCATAGAAGGGAGGAAAGTTGCCTTTATTAGTATTTATGCCCCAACAATTTTTGATTCTGCATTTTTTCAGGACATCACTAATGACCTCCTGTCTTTGGATGGATATCATTTGGTTATAGGAGCAGACATGAACACAGTTTTTGACATCAACCTAGACAGGTCTACTACCTTGGCTACGCACTCCCAGATAACATCTTCCAAGGCCTTGTGCAATCTAGCAAAAGATCTTAATCTGGTAGATCTGTGGCGGCTCCAGAATCCCACATCCAGAGATTATACATATTATTCACCATGCCATAAATCCTTCTCTAGAATAGATTACCTACTTATTTCTAGTGAATTATTTTCTGCTTCCTCCTCCATGAATATTCTTCCCAGGCATATTTCAGACCATAACCCTATTGAAACAACTTTTAATTTTGACATAGTTAAAAGGAATAAGAATGCTAGATGGCGATTTAACTCCTCACTATTACAAAATGAATACTTTCTCAACCAAATAAAGCATGAATTAGCTTTCTTTATAGAGGTGAATGAAGGCAGTGTAGAGAATCCAATGTTCCTTTGGGCCTCCATTAAAGGTTTCCTCAGGAATAATGCGATTAAGTTCTCCTCCTATCTTAAACACAGTAGACAGCACCAAATTTCAAACTTGGAAGGCCAATGTAAGGATCTTGAAAACCAACTGAAACAGAATTATAGCACAGATTTGGAATCCAAATTAAAAACATGCCAAGCTGAACTAAACAACTTACTGAGGCATAGGGTGGAGTATTTGATGCATGTTACAAAACATAAATATTATTCCCAAGGAAGTCGTCCTAGTCATCTTCTTGCTTTAACTTTAAAGCAGCAAGAAAAGAGCAGAACCATTGCCTCCATTAAAACAGCGCAAGGGGACACTGTAACGACTACACCAGAAATTAATGTAGCCTTCAAATCCTTCTTTGAAAAATTATATTCTACTGAATGTCATCCATCTGAAAAGGACTATACTGATTTTTTTAAGGATTTAGATCTTCCTTCTTTGTCCACAGAGGATGCAGAACAACTAGAGTCACCTATTTCACTTGAAGAGTTACGTCTGGCAGTAGAAGGTATGAGGAGAGGTCGTGCCCCAGGTCTAGATGGATTGCCAGTTGAACTTTACTTAGCCTTATGGGACATTCTAGGCCCTATTTGGCTTAATGCCATTAACTTCGCTATTGAAAAAGGGCATTTCCTCAGAGATTTTAATACCGCGCTTATCTCAGTTATCCCCAAATCTGGGAAAGACCCATCAGATTGTGCTAGCTACCGGCCAATTTCACTTATTAATACGGATCTTAAGATTTATTCACGAGTGTTGGCCTGTAGACTAGAGCCGGTTCTGCCAGACCTTATACATCCTGATCAGACTGGGTTTATGAAGGGTCGTTTAGCTTCTGACAACATTAGGCGACTGATGCATATTTTAGGTGAAGCTCATAGAACTCCTTCTACTTGTGGCCTCTTGTTTCTCGATGCTGAAAAAGCCTTTGATAGGCTTGAGTGGCATTATCTTTGGTATGTTCTGAAAAAATTTAACTTTGGCCCAAAGTTCATAGGAATGATTCAGGTACTCTATGCAAACCCCTCTGCCAGGGTTTGTATTGGAGGGGTTATCTCAGATTTATTTCCAATAAACCGTGGCACGAGACAGGGTTGCCCCCTGTCTCCATTGATCTTTAGCCTTTCCATTGAACCTCTGGCGCAATACATTCGTAATTGTACGCAAATTAAACCTATTCAAATTGGCTCTTCTGTTCATGCTGTATCAATGTATGCAGATGACACATTGATCTATATGTCAGATGTGCAAAGTTCTCTTCCTTATACTATTAAGGTACTTCAGAACTTTGGTGCTTTGTCAGGTTTTAAAATCAATCTATCTAAATCTGCTTTGATGTTATTAAATGAAGGAAAGAGTCAGTTAGTTTTACCTTCTTCTATAACAGTAACCAAAGAAGTTAAATACTTAGGAGTTTTAATTCGAACGTCTGTTCAAGCCATAGCAAATTTGAATTATTCTGCTGTCCTTAAGAAGGTGGAGGAAGACACTAAAAGATGGGCTGCTTTGCCTGCTTCAGTGCCATCTCGTATAGCTGTAGTTAAAATGAACATCTTGCCTCGCATTAATTTCATTTCATCTATGTTACCACTACCCCCACCTATTGGTTATTGGTCTAAAGTTGACTCCTTGCTTACCAAATACATATGGAATGGTAGACGTCCACGCATAAGACGGTCTACACTTCAGCACAATAAATTAGAAGGCGGCTGGGCGCTACCTCATTTTAAATTCTATCATTGGTCATTCACCATACGTTCTCTGAAATATTGGTTAGATCCGCATTCTACTACTTCTTGGAAGAAAGTTGAAGAAGACCTAATTGCTCCAATTAGGATCCAAGATTTTCTGTTTTCAGGTGTTTCTGTTAAACATTGTACACTGAGGTATGGCCCTATATTAGCATACATGCTACAGACCTTTAGAAGGATTCAAAATTTAGTGGGGTTCACATCCAAATGGCATAAATCAACTCCCATTTGGCATAATAACAATCTTTTATCAGGTAATAAACCTTTCATTTGTCATCTGTGGGCTGAGAAGGGTATACAGGTGCTTGAAGATCTAAATGGCAAAAATTCTATGCTCAGCTTTAACGAATTGATTTCACTTTATGATATACCTAAGCATTCTTTATTCTTTTACTTTAGACTTAGATCGGCCCTTAAAACTTATAGTGTAACTTGGGGCCCAGAGTTAAAAGAGCATCCCATTATTCATTGGATACATACGGCCCCTAAGAGTGTTGTTTCCTTTTTATATTCCAAGTTTATCTCTTACTTGTCCCCTAGAATTAGTACTATGGAGTGGGATAGGTCAATGACACTCCGGGGCAGAGAAATAGACTGGGAGACTTGCTGGGAAAACATATGCTGCTCCTCTCATAACCCAAATCATCAGTTTATTCATTTGAAGATATGTCATAGAGCATATATAACTCCAAGAGTCAGACATTTAATGGGACAAGCTTCACATCCATTTTGTACTTTTTGCTCGCCAAATACAGTAGGGACCTTTATGCATGTATTGTGGGACTGCCCTAAGATCTATAAATTCTGGAAAATGGTTGTGCAAACTTTATCTGATCTGATTGATACCCAGTTACCCATGGATCCTGCTTTACATCTTCTTAATGATGACTCACAAACTCATATGGATGAAAGGTCTAAGAAAATTTGGCTTGCTGGTTTGACTGCAGCCAAGAAACTCATTGTTCAAGTTTGGCTCCCTCCCCACGATCTGTCCCTGAATCACTGGCTACACACTTTTTTGGACATTCTTTTTCTTGAACTTTCCTCTGCAAGAGTAAATGGTGCCAAACAAAGGACAATACAAACATGGAACAATAGTATTGATAGAGTTAAGGACATATTACTAGAAAATAATTAATGGAATTTGTTTTACTGATTGTGCTGTCTGTCTATTTACCTGTATTTGGCTCCCATGTAGAGGGATGGGGGGTGGGATGGGGGGGCATAAGAAGTGTGTTGTATTGGAACTCTTTGAATTGCCTTTTTCATTTGTACTATGTCTACACTCTTTAATAAAAAATGAGTACAAAAAAAGAAAAGAGAAAAAGAGAAAGGAAAGCGACCGTGGGTGAATGCAGAGAGAGAGAAAGAGAGAGAGTGCTAAAACTAGAGCAAATGTTAACAAATGTTTGTCAATGTGCCGCAATTTCTTGATATACTTCCAGTTTCAGAAATATAGCAGACTTTTCAAACACATGTTGGATAGAGCTTGAAAATCACAGCGTATGCATTTAATTACTGATATGGGCTGACAGCCATGGCCAGGCCTGATGTTAGCTGTGATCTGAGCACCTGTTCTGTACCGCATGATGGAGATTAGAGCAGATGCTTGTATTTTCAGTGTTTAGAATGTCACCTTTACAATCTCACCTCTGGCATGCAATGCTCACTCATAAATACTGTACACAGGTATTATGAACCTACAGTACAGTACACACCAATATATTCAAGTGTGATTCATATGTAAGGCATCATGTCTTTTCCCCGCAAACGGAACCACTTTTTCAAGGCTGATAGATAAAAAAAATGAAAACATAAAGGACGAGGGGTATATATACAGTAAGGATTAATATACTGCAGAAATTCCTACATAGAGGGGCTTTGAATTCACATCATGCATGCTGCATCTTTCCTAATCTATTATGGAGAAATATAGGTGACTTGCAGCGACTTTATTTCAACATACTTTAACATACTGTATTTTAACCCTTCGTCAGAAGACTGACCTAACCATATGATAATTGTGTCATGCCAGATGTTTTCTCTCATTGGCCATGATGTTCAGCATTTATGGATTTGGCATTTCATTTTAGTATCCCTCTTACCGTGACAATATTTGTCAAAATATCAGACAACATGGCGGTTATGGCACAATACATTCACATCAGTTAAAATGTATGGGAGAATTTCACGTTCATATCACAATACATACAATTATAACTATTGAAACAGCAACACGTCAGCCATTACATGATTATAACATGATTATTACTGTCTTATCTCATAAATTCCTGTCATTCTTGTTTAGGCTCGTTGTGATTACCATGCCTCCTGGCTACACATAAGTTCCATATGAACTACCTACAACAACTAAACCTTTGTTAAGGCACCAGGGTCTTTTCACATGTATCAGCGAATGTACAACACTCGCATAGTGTGTCGGGTTAAACCTCTTTTCAGCATCATACTGTTGATTAGATGCGTGCATTTGTCAACATGTCACTGCCGTCCCATTTACTGTACCTTCATTTCCCTAGCACAGATGGGAACCCTGATAAACACACACACACAAACACACACACACACACACACACACACACACGCATGCTCTGTATTCTTTCTCCACTCTCTCAGAGTATGGGACAGAACATTCTGGACGATGACGCCACCTGACCTGTCAGTAGTTGACCTGCAAACACACAC
>JAUCNH010160037.1:0-11514 GCA_032353275.1 Sardinella hualiensis
GCTGATACACCAACTCCTCAACTAGCGCTGATACACCAACTCCTCAACTAGCGCTGATACACCAACTCCTCAACTAGTGCTAATACACCAACTCCTCCACTGCTGCAGATACTCCAACTCCTCAACTAGTGCTGATACACCAACTCCTCAACTAGTGCTGATACACCAACTCCTCAACTAGTGCTGATACACCAATTCCTCAACTAGCGCTGATACACCAACTCCTCAACTAGTGCTAATACACCAACTCCTCAACTAGTGCTGATACTCTAACTCCTCAACTGCTGCTGATACTCAAACTGTATTCTGGTTGACTTTGCAGGGTTTTTTATATTTTTTGATGACACTCCAAAATACTTTGAAAGAGAGCATGGAGTGAAGATGTACAGTATAATGTAACTCTGACAGGTTCTGTCAGCAGCCAGCGTACGCCATTACACCCCAAGAATTCATCTCTCCCATGCAGGAAGATATTGTGTTCCCTCAATCACAACTGTCCCCTTTTTGCCAACATGTTGACTCAACTTCCATGGCTGCTATCAGTTAAATATTTGCTGGGCCTCATGAACAGACAGCGCCTGCTCTCAACAGCGTGTGTTCGGGCCTGAGGAGGTGTGGGGTGAATGAAGCTGAATGCCTCCTGATAGGTTAGCGATTTAGAGTAGCAAGTCAAGTAGACCACCCCCATGGGAAAGGGATCCAAGATGTTCAGTGGCGTGATGGGGCCCGTCCGCCTGAACGTGCAGGAATGTGTGGAGCGTGGTGAAACCCCAGCCTTGATCCCTCTCTAATCAGTCGAGGACTCGAGGCATCTACTCAGCAAAGCCAGGCTGAAATGAGCTTCAGGCAGCTTCATTTGAATTAGCCTGGAAGCCATGATCAGTGGCCAGCCAGAGAGCGAAACCCCTGTAGACGGTTGTGTCAGTTAGGCTACCTCAGTTCAGCAGGTTTGCCTCCACTGTGACGGTGACTGTTCTCCAGCCCTCCCAGAGTCATTCATCCGTTCCCTAGAGCAGGGATGGTGTTTATACTGTACCTGGAGAAGTGTGAGAAATGTTAGCATAGTTGCAAAACAGACCAAAAATAGAGAGTTTTTTTGTGGAAAGAAAATAGTGAATGATTTTTGCTCAGTTTTATGTTTGTCATAATCTAAATTGTTGTATGATCTAACAGTTCACTGAGTGCTTCTATCTGATCAAGTTCCCGTAGAACTGTTGCTAATTTGTCTGGCCACTTGGCAAAGCAGAGAGGTCAAAGTAAAGCCATTTCAATTGATAGGCCTACAGTATATAGTTCAATCCTAAATTTAAGTTTAGTTTAAGACAACAGTAGCATGTCCTTTGTGTGTGTGTGTGTGTGTGTGTATGTGTGTATGTGTGTGTGTGTGTGTGTGTGTGTGTGTGTTTATTTTCTGGCTGGCCCACACAGGCTCTCTCTCCCCTTTCTGTCGAAAACACTCCTGAAGCCCGAAGACACCTGTAGCTGAGATGTACAGACAGACAAGGGATGCATACAATATCACTGACGCCTGTGGTCTCAAGTGTCAATAGCTAAGATTCCCCAAACCATAACAGCATTCTTCCCCCCTCCCCCACCTACTCACACACACACGTACACACACACACACTCCCAAAGGAGGTAGTTTGCAGACCTGTTCCGGTCGGGGTGGTTGTCCCTGCTATGTCCGAGGCCCGCATCCCCTCCTGACGGAATGACAAGCATGGCTATCATGACAACTAGCTTGGATTCGTAATTTAAGAGTCATTCTTCACAAATGTGAGAAATGTTGCTCCATGCACATATTTTGAAGTGTTTCAACATGGCAAGACAGCATAAAATCATAGCTTGCTGATTTGGAAAATTGACATGTAGTTAAATTGTCAGAATTTGTGAAGAAAATGTGTGTGTGAGTGCATGCATACTTTTGTGTGTGGGTGTGGATGTGAGTGTGTATGTGTGTGTGTGTGTGTGTGTGTGTGTGTGTGTTTGTTTGTGCAAGAGAAAAGAATGAAAACTAAGATGCAAGCAGAAAAGGAGATAATATATCATATATAACATATGCTTTAATAATATATCATTTGTAAACTATTAAACAGAGGTGAATCTACAAAGTCATAAATTAATAAATATATGTATTTACAATGTATCAAGTTTTTTTTTTTTTTAAATCATGCATGATACAGCCCTGGTCATTCTTTTTGACTGACAGCCAATGGATTCCACCTTAAGCCCAATAAGGTAAAAGAGGAGGAGCCAGAGCTGGGAAAAGTCCACAATTGGGTGACCCGGTAAGGCAGTGGGTGTGAGCGGTTGCGAAAGGCTGAGTAGAAAAAAAGAAACAACAACAATTAAAACTAGTGTGTCAGCTGAAGTTCCTCACACACTCTCACACAAGCTGTGACGAGTTTGTCTTCCTCTTCATCTTCATCTTCACCCACAGTCTAGGGGCCTCCAGCCGAGTCCTGGCCCAAGGACAGAGAGGGCGTGTGAGAGACAGCTGAGAAGGAGAAGGAAAGAGACAGAGATAGACAGATTAAAGAGAGTGTGAAAGAGAGAAAGAGAAAAAAACTTGCATCATGACTGAAACAAGTATGAAGATCAAGCTGCCGGTGGCCTGCTTCATCGTGCAGATCATCCTCATCATCATCTTCGGCACGCTGGTGGAGTACGACTCGGACACCGACGCCAAGCAGTGGCACGAGCACGTGAACAACGGCTCAAGCAACTATGAGAATGAATTCTACTTTCGTTACCCAAGTAAGTTGTCTGATGGGAGGCAAAGGGTTTCACACACACACACACACACACACACACACATACAAACACATAGATGTATTCATTTGCCAGATACGCAAGGAGTTGTACACACATACATGGATGTCTGCATTTGCCATATACACAAAGGGTTGTACACACACATAGATGTATGCATTTGCCAAATACGCAACCTGGATGTTTCCCCTGGTGTTCACAGGGTGTTGGGTGGCATGGCTATTGTGTATGTGGGTAAGAGCTCACTGCCAGGCAATGCTTTGATTGTGGGCATGTTTTGCAAGGTGTTGGGTTGTTGTGTGTGCATTGAGTAAAACTCAACAGGAGGCTCACCTCCCCACTGCAGTAGCCCACTGCACAGAGTCAGTGCCCCATGCCTGCTCACAGCTTTACAGGTGATAACCATGAGGCATTACTTCACTGAGTGACATGAGGTGTCAAGCTGGATGCTTTTACAGGTGTAACACTGACAATGCTGTGAGTGCATACAAGATTTTCAAGAGCTTATTGGCCAAACATGAAGACCACAATGATGACCTGTTATGGCCAGATGTCCTGTTATGAAGTCAGGAAAAAAATTTCATAAAAGTACTGTAATTTACAGCTTTGTCGGTAAATGTTGATTAAGTAAGTAGAGCTGTTGGTTGAAAGCAAGTCAAGTCATATACTGTACAGTATGAATATCAGTAGACCATAGGCCTTTGCTGACAGGCCTGTTTTCTGCAACCCTGCCATACTTTGCGGTCAATCTTTGTCTACACAGTCATTTTTGTTAATGAGACAGAAATGTTTTTTGTCCGTGCTTAGCCTTGCGTGTCTATTTGCAAGTGCCTGTTTGCAATTGCTTCTCACTGCCAAGTGAGCATGCAGTGTCGAGACTTTTTGAGGCTCATTTGTGGATATGAGAGCAGTTTTCCTTCTTTTTAACTTTTTTGTTTTCCAATGGCTATTTGGTTTGTTTTTGAACACCCCCCATGGGGTAACATTTGACCTGTCTGCAGCTGGCCTTGTTCACGAATTAAACACAAAAAGCTACACGATTGTTACAATGTACATGGGCCTATTTGAAGTTTGTTGCATTTCAGTCAAATTCAGCTCCACCAGATAAAATTCAAGGACTTGTGTGTCACCTGAACTCCTTTCACACACTGTGTGTGCAACCTGTGAACAGTCCTCAGTATCTACTGTAATATATGATGCATTTGAGGAATGAGATGTGCTCAGATGTCCTGAGACTGCATGAAATACTGTTTGCAGTGCACAGAATGGGAAACATCCTGATGCACTGAGATTAGATAGCATTAGACATGGAGTGTACTGGAAACACTGAGGTCTACGGGGGATAAAAGGGTGTTCCCTGCGTGTCTCTGTGGGATGTTGGGATGTTTGCAGCAATTTGCAACAACTCTCAGTGGTCAAGTCCTTGAGACCACAGACACCAACATCCGCTTTCCACACCACAGACACCAGCATCCGCTTTCCACTCTTCTGACTGTACAGTATCATGTTACAGTATACTGAGTTCCAGTCAGAGGGGGAAATAATCCACCTCTACAGAAATAATCTGTGTATGTGTGTGTGTGTGTGTGTGGGGGGGGGGGGCGTACCTATCCGCCCAAGGCCCACTACACTCCTGGTTCCACCTTAAACCTGTTCTGATCTGACTGGACATGCAGGGTGTGTGTGTGTGTGTGTGTGTGGGGGGGGGGGGGGGGGGTGGCGTATTGAGTCGGCCTGAGCAGTGAGAGTGAGCTGTTGGGAGTTCACCTGTGTGGACTCTTCACCTGGCAATACACACACTCACACACGTACATGCACGTAAACACACATGCGCACATACACACGTACATGCACATAAACACACATGCGCGCACACACACGTACATGCACACACACACACACACACACACGTACATGCACATAAACACACATGCACACACACACACACACACACACGCACACACACACACACACACACGTATATGCACATAAGCACACATTCACACGCACACACACACACAAACACACTTACCCAGAGGGGGTCTGAGGCACCCAAGCAGCTGGACTGAGAGAGCCTAGAGGGAAGCCGTCTCACGCTAAGAAATGTGAGAATGGGGGTTAGGAATGTGCATGAGAGAGAGAGAGAGAGAGACAGAGACAGAGAGAGAGAGATGAATAAAGAGATAGAGGGAGAGAAAATGTCATGTTTTTCTTTTTTTTTAACTGAAGTATTGAAAAAAAAATCCCGTGGGAATCTTAGCAGAGACTGTATGACACACACGTAACCTCAAGGTAGCCATACCACCTCGTCTCACTTCTCTTTTTCTTCCTTCAAGGTTAGTGCTGTAAAAATACATTTCTGCTCAGGTCTCACTAGATCCTGAACGGCCGTCATTAGGTGGGCAACAGTTTAATGAGGTAAAACAGATGAATGGTTGACAGGTACAGTAAACATACACATTTGACTTTAGAACAAAACATTTACAGAGGAGCCGCTGTCCTTCAAAACCGTGTAAAATGACAGGATAAACTACATATCCCAGCATGCTACATGTATGGGGTAATATTCAAGTTGTTCATTTACTTGGTATTTACCTGACTTGCCAAAGGCTTGGTTTTTAGTTGCACTGTAATGCCGTAAATGGTAAAATACAGTATCTTCCAAACTTCTGTCAATATTTGTTGATAAAAACATTGAAGATGAGGCAGCTGCCAAGGTACCAACCATGATGACACTGGCAGTCTGCAGTCAGTCATTTTAATTTATATGTTTGTTTGTTTGTTATTTATCCTTTTTTACCAGGTGAGTTCTCTTTTGCAATCATGTGTGTGCCTGTATGTGGGTGTGTGCACAGTGCGTCATGCCACAGGGTATCTGGTTCGCTTTGCCCTCAGGGACTTTGGCAGCTTCAATTGGCCCTTGTGCCAGGCACTGGTTGCATGGCAACCACACAGAAGGAGATTGACCAAGACACTGTAAGGACAGGGGCTGAAAAGAAAAGCAAGGTGCAAGTTAGCAACCTCAGTCGACCTTCTCACAAACTGTGCCCGATTGTTCCAATCCCTCCTGCATATGGCCTACCTCATGAGTTTGGATAATTTAACGTCATGTAATAAAAATGGAGAATGTTTTTTATTATTTGATATAATATAGATAGATAGAGATGGGTAATATTATTATATGTTATTCAGATGACTTACACTCTCCCACTCATCCTTGGTAGAGTAATAAATCCTTGTCTATTTTAAAGCAAGCAGACAGAACATGTTTGCACTCACACACACACACGCACATGGAAAGTACATGTTTGCACAAAGATTCTTATTTACCTATGTCACGAGTGCTTGAGTGTTTTTTTGCACACATTCCATTAAGTACACACACATCACCATGTGTTTGTGTAGGACTTAAAGATGCATGATGATTTTCAGACTATCCAAAGTAACTTGGAGTTTGGTGTATACCTTTGCAGTGAAAGCACACAGTTCAAACATGATTACGGGAAATGAAATATTATATATTATATATATATGTTATATATTGTGATATTCCATACCTATGAAAGGCATGTGACTACCATGCTTTCCATACATGCATTTCTCGTGCAGCAATCAGATGGATGCATCTGTAGTCTTGTCTGATGCGCTATCTCCCTCTCTCTCTAACTGTCCTCCGCAGGTTTCCAGGACGTCCATGTGATGATCTTCGTGGGCTTCGGTTTCCTCATGACCTTCCTGAAGCGCTACGGCTTCAGCAGTGTGGGCTTCAACTTCCTCATCGCCGCCCTGGCTCTTCAGTGGGCCTCTCTCATGCAGGGCTTCTTCCACGGCATGCACCACGGCAAGATCCACCTCGGAGTGGAGAGGTGCGTGCACAGCCGCACACACACACACACACACACACACACACTCAGACACAGAGCCACATGCACACCGACACACAGACACACACACACACTCAGACACAGAGACACATGCACACCGACACAAATACACTCACAAAGACACACACACACACACACACACGTACACACACACACTCAGACACAGAGACACATGCACACCGACACAAATACACACACAAAGACACACACACACGCACACACACACACTCAGACACAGAGACACATACACACCGACACAAATACACACACACACACACACACACACACACAAACAGAAACACACATATACTGTACATTATAGTGCACAGCCACTTACATTTGTCGTGTGTTTTTGCCCTCTTGAACGGGCAATGGTGATGTGTGTGATTGACAGCATGATCAATGCTGACTTCTGCACGGGGTCGGTGCTCATCTCGTTTGGAGCTGTGCTTGGCAAGACCAGTCCTGTCCAGCTGCTGGTCATGGCCATCATCGAAGTCACCCTGTTCGCCGTCAATGAGTTCATTCTGCTTGGCCCTCTTGGGGTAAGTGTTTATACCCACACACCCGTCTCACACCTGCAACTGAGATGCCACACAGTTTTTATGTAACGCACTGTCTACAGTTATATATGTACAGATCGTTCAGAAAAAAATGTATTGTATGTGGTGTGTGTTTTACACGCATCATGTGGCCTTGCAAATCACTACAGTAACACAAAACATACTGTATTACACTGTATGTGGCAATACCTACTCGAGACATGTCCCAGAACAATAACAGCACCAGAAACACTAAGCACTACGACAAAATGACCCATGCCTGGGATCAAGGCATAAAAAACAGTTCAGATATATTAGGTTTAGGGTTAGTTAATTAACCCTAACCCCTAACACTAACCCATACATGCATTTGTCTGTAAATGTGTCTCGTTGAAAAGATGAATGAAAGAGTGATTCTTTCTTCAGGCTAAGGATGCTGGCGGCTCTATGACCATCCACACCTTTGGTGCTTATTTTGGCCTGGTTGTGGCCCGCGTGCTCTACCGACCAAACCTGGACAAGAGCAAGCACAAGAATGGCTCTGTCTACCATTCAGACCTCTTTGCCATGATTGGTGAGCAACAGCAACACACATTTTTTTTTTTTTTTTATGTTTTATGTAACTGAGTGGATTGGTGGAGATTGCATCAGCTGCAAGTCCCAGAGGCTACACTGCCAACAAATCATCACAATAACGGGGGAATTTACTTCAGAAGAAAAATAATGTTATTTAATGTTCACTAAAAGTAACCTGTCATGTCAGTTTAAGCGTGACTGTTAGACCCTGCAGGAGGAAAGAAAATTAGCATGCTATTGCTAAACGTTGTTAGAATGTACTAGACCACAGTCACAAACCTAAAGTATCTCAAAACCTTATTGTAATACTGTGGTTTAAGAACTGAAAAAAATAACATAAATCATGATGATATGCTCTGGAGTTGAGCATACCAATGGAATTGCATAACGAACTCCTGACTTTCTCAGAAGCGTTGCTGCTCAGAAACCATCAGTATGAAGCCTCTAGTGATTGGGACCAGCATGTGAGGGCAAGTCTGTTCATTAGTCATCCTCTCATCAGACTTGTAGCTGGATCTTGTGCTGGTGGGTCTCACCTGTGTGCTGGGCTTTCATCAGTCAGCCTTTCTCAATGCATCAGCAATGCATTAGTCTCAAAGCATCAGTGACTTACATGTACAGTACAGTAAATCACATCTACCACGTTACATCTCTGAAAGAGACTCCCTCTCCTATGCTAAACAGGTCACATAACTGAATTCCCAAATGGTTTTTACATGTATGTGTTGTGAATCATGTCCAGCAATTCGAGAAGTCCGTTTCCCAACAGAAAATTTCCATACCATATTAACTGTGTGTGTGTGTGTGTTTGTAATGCCCAGGCACCATCTACCTGTGGATGTTCTGGCCCAGCTTCAACTCTGCCATCACTGCCCATGGAGATGACCAGCACAGGACGGCCATGAACACCTACTACTCCCTGGCTGCCTGCACCCTGGCCACCTACGGCATGTCCGCCCTGGTGTGTCACGAGGGCAAGCTGGACATGGTAATCCACTAAGAGCACTGCTCACACACGCACAATACAGACTACAAGTTACAACAGTGTGTCAAACCACCACATGTTATGATTAGGAAATTATTCCGTGCTGAAAAAAACAGCTTGACCAGCTTATGATGATTTGCTGGTTTAAGCTGATTTTTCGCGAGAGTTTTGCTGGTTTAGCTGGTTAACCTAGTTTATGATGGTCACCAACTGAAGCTGTGTTTTCGAAATAGTTTTGTTGGTTTAGCTGGTCATTTAGTTGGAGGTTGATTGCTCAATTCAGCAATGTCCAGCCTTATGGCTGGTCAAACCAGTATGACCATCATGAATCATCAATGAAAGCTTGATAGGCTGGTCACTAGCATGACCAACATAAACCACACTTTCAAACATGACCAATTTCCAAAAAAAAAAAACCAGCAAGACCAACCAAAACCACCTTGAGACCATCTAAAACCAGCCACCAACATAAACTGGATTTTTCAACAGGGTTGACATGTTTCTAATCACGTTCTGTATCTATGGCAATCATTTTTTAGGCTGTCAGGCATTTGTCTTATGTCTGTGTACAGTTGGTCACCTTGCTTTTTTATTTGAAAGCTCACAAACTCCTGTAGGCTCTGAGCACACAAGCAGACTTGCAGATCCTATATGGTCGAAGTCACTGCTACACTGTAAAAAATGTTTACGACCCTCAAGATAACCTTGTCAAGTCATCTTATTGCTTTGACTGAATTACTGTGCACATGAGTCGGTATTTTCGAGTGAAATCTAGGCTACTATTGGTAGCCCGTATTGTCCCTGTGCGTCACAGAGTGTCGCTGGCTACACAAAATTTGATGTAGTGGTAGTGGTGTCCATTTCAGGGTACATATTTCTACCCCTAACACTTCTCACTGCATCATCGGGGGTATCTTCTCTTGGAGGGTGCTTGAGATCGAGTGCTACTGTTAATGTAAGGGAAGAGAAATGAGACTGGGCCATGGTGTGATGTGTGGTGTTACTTTTAGAGTATAATCTAATAAACAGTGTTATACATGTTGACACAGCTCAGACAAAAGCAACAAGATGACAGATGCAGGTTTGAGATAGAAGACTGAATGCATCCATTAATTCTGGATTAGATAGTGATCAGCCCCATGTGACCTTCAGCAGGGAGGAAGTGGAGTGATGTTTGCAGTCATGCATGCGCTCAGATGGCTACAACCTTTCAAATAGGAATGCTTGCTTGTCCTGCAGCTTTCCACACTAAGTGTCAGAGTCATGTGTATAACAGGCACAACCGACAGAACAGATAAACGCAACACAGAACACAGTATGTACAGTATGCTGAACTGCTACTGCTATAGTAACAGATTTGCTGAACAACAGCAAATACGGTGTATCTTTTAGCGAATGCTACACAATTAAATACACAAAGTTGATCAGTGTATGAATATGCGTGCACAAACACATGATTGTTTGTAAGAATGTGATTGGGCACAAACAGTGCAGTCACAAAGTATGGAGAAGTAGCAGAGAACTAAAGTACAGCAAAGCTGCCTGTGGTCATGTGGTGAGCTTCCACTGTACACTACATTGTGGTCTACAGTACAAGGCTAACTAAGGAAACCTCAGAGTCTTACACTGACTGAGCAAAAAGCTATAGGCTACTGCTTCAGTGGGCCTCATTCACCAATATCTTCCAAAGAATTTTCTTAAATGTGTCCCCAAGAAGGTCTTACAAAACTTCTTAGGCACATTCACAAATTGGAAAAACTTGCTGAATGCCATAATATTCATGAAAACTGCATAAGCAGGGGTTTTCTATAAAATATCTTAGCAAGAAAGGTTGCTGAATGAGTCACCATGAGTCCTGATTGTGTCCTGATGACCAATCATTTTCTGGAAAATACAGTGTACTGTAAATATTTGGTAAAGCCTCACCTGATTTTGTGTACTTCTTGAGTAAAGAGCATAGAAGTTCCACGGATATCCACATGACCTGAAAATTCCAGAATTGCAGGCACTCCCCATTCCTGTTTAGATAGAGATCAGACAACATGTGATGTACCAAACGTGTACCAAAGAGGTTGGGGGTAGTTTGACCGCATGCCTGTGAACAATGCAGCCAATCTTCCAATCAGCATGAGTGTAGTAGTCAGTGTAGCCTAGTAACTGATGCAGCATGAACACAATACTATGTTTGCAAAAAAAAAAAAAAGGAAAAAAAAAAGTACAGTTTCTTGGAGTCATGTGTTCACATTTCAGTCACCTGACAGAGAGACTGATGTCTTAGCAGGCACACAGGTTGCATCGCAGAACAGGTCACAAGGCTAAAAGCAACAGCGTCTTATGATAAACAAGGTAATCTCCATCCGAGTGGGATTACGCAACTCACGCTCTCTTGCTTTCACACACTCTCAGGTGCACATTCAGAATGCTGCTCTGGCTGGAGGCGTTGCCGTGGGAACAGCCGGAGAGATGATGCTGACTCCTTTCGGCTCGATGATCGTGGGATTCCTGGCTGGAGTCATCTCTGTTCTGGGCTACAGGTTCCTTTCGGTACGGGCAAAAACAATTGTTATAGAAAATCAATTCAGCTTGGACCTCATTACAAGCTAGACTTGAAAACTTTACTTGTTTAGCCCAATACCACATTTAAAATGTACAATGTTAGAATGTTAAGCAGCTGTGCACATAACTCACACACACACACACACACACACACACACACACACACACACACACACACACACACACACACACACACACA
>JAUCNH010160798.1:0-11443 GCA_032353275.1 Sardinella hualiensis
CACACACACACACACACACAGACACACACACAGACACACACACACACACACACACACACACACACACACACACACACCCTTTATTGTACATTATAGGCTGTGATTATATGTAAGGCTGCACACACACACACACACGCACACATAATCGTTCATTACATGCATTGCAAGCTCCCATGCCACAAGGCCAGTATGGTCACTCTGATAGTGTAGTATACATGTATAGAGAGCTAAGAGCAAAGATGCTACTGTGGCTAAAGTGTTAAACTATTCCAATCTGTCAGCAATAGTAAAATAACATTTGCAACAAAACCAAAGGAGTTATACTCACTACTGAGGAATACCTTTAATTGCAATTAAATGAAACCATCTGATCACAATAAAAAGTAAATTAATAAATATAAGAAATAAGAAATAAACTGAACTGTTGTTTTAAAAGGCAGCCAGGACAGGACATTCCCCATCACATGGTGTCACATATACTTCCCAAGCTGCTCTCCAGTATTCCATTCCTCCCCCTAACGCAGCTGAGTTATAGCTGAAGCCTAAAGGTCCACCTCCTGTAGGAATGACCAGCGAGGCCAAACATCTACCCCGCAGACCACACCAGTCAACACCCACATTACATCACTTCCTCAGAATGCACAGCCTCTGAGGTCAGAGGGAACATTTCAAAGTACAAAAAAAAAACAGAGAGAGAGAGAGAAAGAAAGAGAGAGAGGTGTAAACTAGACTAGAATAAGCAGAGACTCCTTCCTTCCTGTCAAATCCAGGCCACACCAGGGAGGGATCCATCCCAGAGTCAGGGGCCGTTCTGGGTGGAGGAGGGTGACCCATAGTCCTAATCCTCAGAGAAGAGTTTAGCTGCATTAGAAATCCCATAGCCCATAGACCTGTTTCTGTCACTTAGTGCTGTTGGTTCGCCTGATTCACCTGCTGCTTTCACACTTTTTGTTTCAATCCGTGTAAAGCGGCTGAACCCCAGCCATACGCATTCATTCCCTCCCCAGTGGGCAGACATAAGTACTTTCTGCTCAAAAACAATTGTGACTTCAATCAAATGTTACTGTTTGGTCATGATCTGTGTTATGGGCAGGAATGCATCGTTTGAGTTAAACGTCATCGCTTTCAGTCCTCCCTCTGGTCGCTGATTGGCCATCTCGTAACTTGGTCGGAGCGAACGCAAGCTTATTGCTCACTGCCTCACTTGCTGGACGTACAGTAAATGAAGTTGACCGGAGGCGTTAAGCGGCAGTAGCCTGGATAGCTTTTGGTGGGGAAATGAACAAGACAGTGTTTTAAAACATGCTGGAGACTGAATTGAGGATCAGCCCAATCAAATGGGGCACAGACACTGACTTCCATTATGCTTCATTCTCTCCCTGGTGGCTGCCAGTTGGCTCTTCGCTCAATGGGACAAATGCTAGAGCACATCTTTTGGCCCTTTTTCCTTCAGCCAGCATTTGGTAGCTTTGAATCACAGGGGATTTCTCCTTTAAAGCCATTTACATGAGCAAGGGTTTTCTCCTTTAAAGCCTTTTACATGAGCTCATCCTTAGGAAGCTGTGGCCACTTGGCGGCAGTCAATGATCCTCTCATTGTCTCTCACGCTAATGCTAATGCTAATACTGCGTCCATATTTCATCCTCAGGGAGGAAGGTGCTCCTCTCCTGTAGGCTAGGCTACTGTAGCTGTGCTCATGCTGTCATAAATCACCTCTGAAAGGATACCCATAAATTGACCATCCACAGTCCACAAAAGGTGCCCTTCATTAATTCCAGTAGGACATCAAAGTCTTATTTTGTCATCAGATGGTCTCTGTCAGAGTCTTTAAACACAAACACTCGGTTAAAGCCTCACCACCACCACCTTCATTAGTTTATAGACGCCTTTTTTTTTCAATACAGCTCTGTACACCAGCATGGGCATCTCTCAGTCACTGGGTTTCCATCCAATGTTATTCACTTTTCAGATTTGCAGAGAATTCATTCGGCTCGCAACTATGCGACTCTGCATGTGTTTCCTTTAACTGTGCAATGCGAATGAGAAATGAACATTAGGCTAATCAAGTGACGTGTTCCGACCAGCTGTGGAAACAACGTCTATGGATAGAAATGCAGTTAATGTGAATACTGTATACGCGAATTTAACCGTTTCCATCGACTTTACTCGCATTTACCTTAGTCGCATCAAAAGTTAAACTACTGCACCTCCCTGAAGCGAATCGAATTTATATTCGCATTAAGGGACAAGAATTTCAAACCTAAATTCGCATTTACAAGCTGGATGGAAACCCGTCTAGAGACATGCAGTAAGCACACACACTCACACACACACACACACACACACACACACACACACAAACCGGTTACACTCACCCAGGCTAATCGTACCACCCAGCTGTGACATGCATTGCAATGCTTCACTACTCTCCTGTCGGGGAACCACACTCGCTTGGCTGCCTCCAAGCACCCGGTGGCTGAGGGGAACGGGAGCCCCGTTGCAGGTGTTGTGACCCCTCGTAAAGAAAGCGGTGCAGGCTCAAAGGAACGCCCCACCAACCCCCTTCCCTTGGTGTTAAGTGGAGGCCAGGAGTAGGTTTATTATGTGTAAAATGTCATTACGGACGTCAGGAGGCATTTTTTTCTCTCTCTCCGCTAACCAGATTCTGTTGTTAGCGATTAGCTAAAGTGCAACTGGATACACGCTTGAGTTAGCATGTCTCTTTTTCAAGCCATCTTTTCAAGGTTTTTTCTGAGGAGTTCTAAAAAAAATGTAATCAGTTGCAGCAGTCCTTTCATCCTAATGATGTTTTTACCAATTACATAAATAACAGCCTTTGTTCCTGAGCCATTCCCGAACCCCTTTCATAAGGGGAAAAACAACAATTTATGTTGCAGTGTTTTCGATTCATCTGCATGTATTCATCCATCAACTTTCTCTTTCGTGTGGCTGAGCGACCTCATACTTTGTTTTGAAATGCAACCTTTGTGTGAAAAACCAAGCACATACTTCCCTGAGAAGCCTCTGTGTGTGTGTGTGTGTGTGTGTGTGTGTGTGTCTGGCGAGAGCGGAGGAAATGCTGGCGCGGCAGGGCCGCTTGGACCCGTTTCCAGATGTGGGCCGGTTGCCGTGACGGCTGCAGGCGCGGAGGGGATGTGTGCACATCATCAGCCGTGGAGCGTGTCATCATGGAAGTGTTTGATCCAGGAGCGAACCCCCCCTCCACACACACACACACACACACATACACACACACACACACACACACACTCCCCCAACCCCTTACTCCCACTACCCAGCAGAGATGCCTTTTCTTTGGGGCTTTCAAGTGGCACAGCCCATGGTGGCAATTTAGTATCCACTTTATGTGTTAAATAGGATGGTGAAAAGAGCTATGCTCCTCTCCTCTCTTTTCTTAAGCTTTCTCATTCTCTCACAATAAATTACAATCATGACCCCAGGAGGCTGTCAAGAGTCACAGCTCTTTGCTCATCTAGTTATTTAAGAAATTAACAAATGGCCAAACCCATTCCTTTCCAAGCCAGGGCTGGGGGAAAGAAAAGCAACGTTCACAACCTCCTGTCGTGCTGTTGAAACATTTTTGTTCGTGTATGTGTGTGTGTGTGTGTGTGTGTGTGTGAGAGAGAGAGAGAGAGAGAGAGAGGGAGAGAAACACGGCCAGGGCAACAGACACATTAATCAGCACACTCACCCAAACACAAGCCCCTTACAGTGATGCCTCAGACCCCCACACCTCCCTGCTGGGCTGATGCATTTCACCTAAACATGACCGTCTCATTTGTGCTTTTATCACCCAAGCGCAGGGCCGGCTGTTTTAAGACACACTGGACAGGTGAGAGAGAAGGGGCATGTGTGTGTTTGTATGTATGTGTGTGTGTGTGTGTGTGTGTGTGTGTGTGCGTGTGTGTCTGAGAGCATATATTGGTTCAGGGGTGCATGGTGGGCCCATGGGGACCTGTTTTAGCACAATGACTAGATTTATGAGGGGACATACTCTACACTTTATTGGCTGTAAAAACGTCCGGGAAAAAAAGGGAGCCGGCGGGTTGGCCTACGCGATAAGAGCCGTACCACAGTACAGTTGACCATGAGGGAACAGTCAAAAGCCTCTTTGCTGCTCCTATTGGCTCTGAAACACATGGTCTCCACCACCACCACCAACACCAGCACCACTAACCAATCCTCAGCACCTCCCGCACACCACACAATGGGTGGGTGTAAATGTAACAGAGTTAGAAATGTATTGTACCATTATATGATTTTCGCCAGTATATGAGCAACCTCAGGGATTTTGGATTTGGAGCCTCCTTTGGAGCTGAGGTGTACTGCAGGTCTGCTGTATGTGTGTATGCACTTTCCCTACCCGATCAGAGAAATCTGTGTATTTCACTCGGATGCAGCACGTTATTGTACACCGGAGCCTGACGGCTAGTTTTTGTTTTCTATTTCTTAAGAAAATAAAGGTTTGTGAACTGCAGTTCCCGTGTGTTCCCCTGACTGCCTGACCTCCGTTACACTGGTGCCGTGACCTGTCGATCTCCAAGATCAGCCTGACGCCGATCGCTGTGGATGCTGCGTGGAAGTCCAGCGAGCTGCAGGATCGAGTGTGGTTAGATTTGTCCTTGTGAATGGTTAGGCAGTGTAGGGCATTGTTTATATTATTTCAGTATTGGAGATTATTATTATTATTGTTTTCATTCATTTTTATTTCCTGGTAATACACAACGCAGATATTTGCCATTATGGCTGAGAATGCAGAGTATAGTGATGTGTGTGATAATTTTGCAAGTCCGATTTTGCCCAGAGGAAGAGGTATGTGGGGTCCATGGCAGCATATTGATAATGGTGCTGTTGGACGTGGTTTGGATGGTGGGGAGGTGGGTTATTCCCAGTCAGTGACTGACAGCGGTAGGGGTACAGGGTTAGGTCAGGACCCAGGTTGTGCTCCTGTTGGCCAGTCTATGGGGGAGGGCCCTCTCACATCCACACCTGGCGGCGTTGATGCTGCTGCTATCAGCCACCTCACAGACATGGTAGGACAGTTGGGTGCTCAGATTGGTGAGTCCATTGTAGCTAAGCTTATGTCCGCTGGTGTAGTTAATGCAAGGGGTGCACACCAGAGCAATGCACCACTCAGCACACCACATACACACACAAGCACTGACTCTAATGATGTTAGACGCGCTGACTCACATGTTACAGTACATGTAAAATCAGAGAAAGAGCCTAAGTTCTTTAGAGGTGACAGTTCTGACAAGTAGTCCAGGACTGGATTGACATGACTAAAGCTTATCTCAGAAAGCAGAGGTGCCCTGTAGATGAACAGGCTGAAGAGATCATGGAGAAATTGATGGGCAAAGCAAGGGATGTTGTGAAGGTTGCCCTGCGCAGCGATCAGACTCTCAATGTGAAACAGAACCCCGACCTCATTTACGATGTTCTTCTTCAGTATTTCAGCGACACCTCGTCATGTCTCCCACTGTCAGACTTTTACTCCACTCTGCCTAGACCCGGTGAGAGCCCAGTTGATTACTGGTTGAGAGTGAACAGAGCTGCTGAGCTGGCGGATGAAGGCCTTCGCAGGCAAGGCAGGCGGATGGAGAACCAGAGTGAGGAGGTGGCACGCATGTTTGTCAAGTATTGCCCAGATCCAGAACTTTCCTCTGTTTTCAAGTGTAAGTCTATTCAAGAGTGGAGTGCACGAGACATACAATTGAGAATTGACGACTACCAGAGAGAACTGAGATCCTCCAGCAGAGCCCGTGGAGATGTGCAGGTAAAGAGCCACACCACCACCATTTTTAGCATGCAGTCTGACCCAGTGCCAAGCAGTCAGCCCCTATCTGCTCAGTGCTACACGCAGTGCCCTGTTCTCTCTCCTGTGACTGCTCCTAGTGCTGTTTGTCACACACAGTGTTCCCCCTCCATCACTGTCGCCAGTGAAAGCCACACCGCACAACAAGCCCCCTGCTCAGCCTCATGTTCCACAATGGCAGATGTGTCACAGAGTTCTCAGGAGACCGAGGACAGGATTCTCTCCCGCATGATGGCCATGTTGGAGCAGATGATGGGTAAAGTGCAGCAGCGCAGCAGGGCTCCCCGTGGTGGGCGACTCCAGGGTGGTCGCCGTGAGAATGCCTGTCGTGTCTGCAATGATAGCAAGCACACCACTGTCACTCACTGCAGGTCAGAGAGACTGTGTTTTGCCTGTTTCGCCCCAGGCCACACAAAGATGGAGTGTCCAGCAAAGTCTTCCTCTGAGCCTCAGTCCATGGGAAACTAGGAGACCCATATTCAGAGGGAGGCAGTATGGGTCACAGTTTAAACTCCCACACTGGAGATATTTCTGATGCAGAGACTGTTTATGCAAATCACAAGATCTCAAGTAATGATGCTCAAGTTGTCTTTCAGAATATGCACAAAGTTAATGGCAGTGACAGTCTTTTCTACACACCTGTGATGATTTGTAATAAAGTGAGCCTGAATGCTATGCTGGACAGTGGGTCTATGGCCTGTACAATCAATGAGACTGCAGAAATGAAGCTTAAAGAAGCTGGGGTAGTGACTGCTGATGATCAGTTCAGTACAGATGTTGTTCTCATTGGCTGTGGGGGTCGCCGCGTCATGCCAGAGTCAGCTGTCTATTTGCGGATGGAAGTGTATGGCTGCAAGATGGTGGTACCTACTCTTGTTGTTCAAGGTCAGCATGACGAGATGATACTGGGCACTAACGTCATCAAGCACATTCTTTGCCAGTCTAAGCAGTGCAACGCCTACTGGAGAGCAGTGTCGGCCCCCAGTCCTGCTGGCGATCCAGAATCAGAGCAGTTTCTGTCAATGCTAGCTGGTCTGGATCGTTGGAGAGGTGAGGAAGTTCCCCACAAGATAGACACTGTCAGAAGCAACTCAGCTGTGTGCCTTGAGCCTGGACGTGAGTACTTGCTATGGGGAAGCTACCGAAGTCTGCAGCTGTGTCACCTGGTAGCACTGTGATGACTGAGCTCACGTCATGCCGCTCAGCACCAAGAGGAATTCTGGTGGCGAGAATGGTCACTTCAATGTGGCAAGACAGGTGGGTGCCATTAAAGCTCATCAACACATCTGACAGGCCCGTGTTAATAAGACGTAATGCTAAGCTAGCAGACGTTTTTCCCTGTATTGCTCTTGAAGACATGGATGACACGCACACTGAAGTCCCACTAGCTAGTTGTTGTCATTTAACCAGTCCCTCTGGAAATGATGCAAGCTCCGCTGATGAAAGACTGCGATCAGTCGGATTGAGTGCCATGGATGTAAGCTCCTGTGATGTGACTGAAGAGTGCAGAGACAAGTTGACTGAGCTGGTTGTGCGATATAACGACATCTTCTCACGCCATCATCTCGATTGTGGAGAGGCGAAGGACTTCGTCCATCGTATTCACCTGTCAGATCACAGACCATTCCGGCTTCCTTTCAGGCGAGTGCCCCCTAGTCAATATCAGAAGTTGCGTCAAGTGCTAAGTGAGATGGAGGAGAAAGAGATAATTAGGAAGTCCACCAGTGAGTATGCGTCTCCATTAGTTCTCGTCTGGAAAAAGAATGGAGATCTTCGTGTCTGTACAGATTTTCGCTGGCTGAACAAACGGACTCTCAAGGATGCTCACCCTCTCCCTCACCAGGCTGACTGCTTGGCGGCACTCGGTGGAAACACTCTTTTTAGTACTATGGATCTGACATCCGGATTCTATAACATGCCGTTGCACGAGGACGACAAAAAGTACTCAGCATTTACCACTCCAATGGGTCTGTACGAGTACAATCGTTTGCCACAAGGTCTGTGCAACAGTCCTGGAAGCTTTATGCGCATGATGACAAGCATTTTTGGAGATCAGAATTATCTAAGCCTGCTTTGCTATTTGGATGATCTGCTAGTCTTTGCTCCAGATGAGTCAACTGCTCTTCAGCGTTTGGAGATGGTGTTCAGCAGGCTACGCAGCCACAATCTGAAGCTAGCCCCCAAGAAGTGCTTTTTCTTGCGCAAGTCTGTGAGGTTCCTTGGGCACATAGTAGATGAAGCTGGCGTGTCTACTGACCCCAGTAAGATTGAGGGCATCGTGAAGATGACAAGCACTGACCTGATGGAAGCAGACGGCGTCACTCCCTCAGCTAAACGGGTCAGGTCCTTCCTGGGAATGGTCAATTATTACCAGCATTTCGTGCCCAACTACTCCGCCATTGCCAAGCCCCTCTTCTCTCTGCTGTCCGGACAAAAGCGCAAGAGTAAAGAGAAGCAGATGGTCAAACCCAGGTCTCAGAGCAGGAAGTTGACTGCTGCTGACTGGACTCCTGACATGGAGCAAGCATTTCGTACACTGAAATCGTCATTGGCTGAAACAGTTGTTCTGGCTCACCCTGACTTCACCCGCCCCTTCATGCTATCTGTAGATGCCTCCCTTGATGGGATTGGCGCTGTCCTGTCACAGATAAAGGAAGGAGAAACCAGGGTGAGGCCCATTGCATTCGCCAGCAAGTCACTTTCTCAGTCCCAGAAGAACTACCCAGCACACCGCTTGGAATTCTTGGCATTGAAGTGGGCTGTCTGTGATAAGTTCAGCCACTGGCTGAAGGGCCATATGTTCACAGTGTGGACCGACAACAATCCTTTGACCCACATCATGACTAAGCCAAAGTTAGACTGCTGCGAGCAACGCTGGGTGGCGAAGTTAGCCAGCTACAACTTTGACATAAAGTATGTTCCGGGTCCGAAGAACGTGGTTGCCGACGCCCTAAGCCGGGTGCCCTTTGTCAAGGAAAGAGTCAGTCTCAGACTGCTTCAAGAGCCGTACAGGAGCTTTCTGTCTGAAGTTCAAGATGTAACTAATGGCTCTGTTCAAGATGCCTTCCGCTCCTCCAGTTCCCATCATTGGACTCCACGACAAGCTGGTGGTCATGCTGAGATTGTCTCTGCTCCTGTTCACGTCCACACCCAGTCCATCAAGATGGATGAGATATCTGCTGTCCTGCAGTCACACAATGAGTGGGATGCTGGAGCAAGAACCCGTGCTGTTGCTGCTCTGGACCATGTTCCACAGCTGGTCCCAGATGGCCAAGATACGCTGCCTGCTTACACAGAGAAGGAACTACGTGATGAGCAGCTTAAAGACAGAGCCCTCTCCCGTGTTTTGTATTATGTGGAGAGACGTCGCAGACCCTCCAGGAGAGAGCGAGCACGAGAGTCAGTTGCAGTCTTGAGATATTTGAAACACTGGGAGAAGCTTGTTCTTTGCAACGGAATACTCTACAGGGTTTCAAGAGACCAAGTGACAAAGTCAAAGCGTCACCAGTACGTGGTCCCTGAGTCACTTAAAGCTGTTGTCCTTAGCGGTGTTCACGATGATGCCGGTCACCAGGGTCAGTTCAGAAGCCTTGGGTTGGCCAGGCAGAGATTCTTTTGGCTCAGTCTTGACAGAGACGTGAGAGACTACGTCCGCAACTGCAAGCGATGCATTGTCAGCAAGACCACAGACCCTGTTGACAGAGCACCCTTGGAGCGCATCACCTCCACCAGGCCCCTCCAACTCGTTTGCATTGACTTCTGGACAGCGGAGGATAACAAGAACAAGTCAGTCAACGTGCTAGTGGTGACTGACCACTTTACAAGAATGGCCCAGGCGTTCCCTTGCAGTGATCAGTCAGCCAAGCAGGTGGCGAGAGTCCTTTGGGACAAGTTCTTCTGTGTGTTCGGGTTCCCAGAACGTATACACAGTGACCAAGGAGCAAGCTTTGAGAGTCAACTAATCAGCGAGCTACTTAGGGTCTCTGGTATAAGGAAATCACACACCACCCCGTATCATCCCATGGGCAATGGTAGTGTGGAGCGTTTTAATAGAACCCTTGGCAACATGATCCGTGCGCTTGCTCCAGATACTAAAGTCAACTGGCCAAGACGTCTTCAGACACTGACATTCCTGTACAATTGCACAGTTCATGAGACAACGGGCTATGCGCCTTTTTATTTGATGTTTGGCCGGACTCCACGTCTGCCTGTTGATGTGCTCTTCCGTTCTGTCCTGAATGATCCAGCTGTTGTCAGCTATGACAAGTATGTTGTGTCTCTTGAGAAAGATCTAAAGGATGCCATGTTGATAGCTCAGGAACATGCCACAAAGGAACAGCGTCGTCACACTGAGCTCTACAACAGGAGAGCGAAAGGGCCCACCATTGCCGTTGGTGACCGTGTGCTGGTGGCAAACAAGAAGGAAAGAGGCAAGAGAAAGGTTGCAGACCGTTGGGAGTCCGCAGTGTACACTGTAGTGGAAAGAAACATTGAAACACACACTTACAAGATCCGCAACACAGTCTCTGGACAGGAAAGAGTTGTCCACCGTAATCTGTTAATGCTGGTCAATTTCCTGCCAGTTGACGACACAAGTGTGCTGACTGACCCAGTCACTTCTTTGTCTTCTGCTCAGCTGTCAGACCAAAGTGACGACTCTGTATCAGTGAGACAAGGTTCCTTGCCTGATAGCCTGAGTGAGAATCATGTGGATCTAAGTTCCAGCCTGGGGCCTCTGAGACATGAGCAGGGCAAGAGAGCCGGGCGTCACTCGGACCCTGAGGGGAGAACTGTTGAGTGGATTGCCCAGTCACCATTCCCTGGACCGTCCCAGGTGGAGTCAACTGATGTTGTATGCACAATACCAGCTCTCTCTGTCTCTAAGAGTGATCCAGAGATGTCTGAAGATCATTTGAGTGACCAGTCCGTTGCCTCTGACTTCCGACCTGTGACTGACACTGACATTAGTGGAGATGTTAGTAACATGGACGAACAGACTGCCAGTTGTGAATTGGACACACTCACATATACGCAGACGGACCGACAGACTGTCATAACACAGACTGACAACACTAGTCTCACGCAGAGCGCTGACACAGTAGTTTCTGTTGCACAGTCTGAAAATCCCAGTTTATCCACACAGGTGAGGTCTAGGTTTGGTCGCATTATAAAACCAGTTGACAGACTGATTCAGACCATGTCCAGACAAGACATTGCACACACTCGCCCATCCATGCAGGCCGTTTGTGGGTCAGTGTTTCAGATCTTTCATGATTAGACAAAGTTACGTGTAGTGTTCCTTTTACGCATGTGTTATAGCATGTGATGTGGTTAGTCACATGGAGATGGTTTTATTTTTTTTCCCTTGGGGCTTTTAGTACACTGTTTAGATGGGTCTTGTGGGGTGTATAAGGCACCCTGCTGCCAGTGGTTGGTTGGAGAGTTTGCGAGCCTCTTCTTCCACGTCATCCTTTTTGGATACCTTTTTGGTTGGCTTTCCTGTTATTGGTGGCCCTCTGTCATGTGCTAGTGTTTGTGGCTAGTGTACTTTTTGTGTCTGGATGCTGCTCAGATTTGGCGAAATTCAGGGGAGGTGGGTGTAACAGA
>JAUCNH010160943.1:0-11438 GCA_032353275.1 Sardinella hualiensis
AGATAGATAGATAGATAGATAGATAGATAGATAGATAGATAGATAGATAGATAGATATATAGATAGATAGATAGATAAATAGATAGATAGATAGCCTATGCTGCTATGTGCAAGACGGATATTCTCTCTTCAGTTCCGTATTTCTGGTTTCCTTTTTTTCATGTAGTTGCTTTTTCTTGTTTGTTTTTTATACCACCCTGATCTTTTCTGATGCCTTGTGATCGATGATTCATCTAAATGCAGATTTATTCACTACAATCGGCGAAAAACTGCATAAGTGTACACTTTAGCCCAATAAATCACTGTGTGTTTACCAGCCATCCGTCTCTGTGTCTGTGGTCACAGGTCCGCTGACTGAGCTGCTCAGTGCAGTGGCTGTCTAAGGGTCCGGAGACGGATATCTGCAAACTCTGTCGTGGACCGCAGATCGGTGGTGCGGCTCGCACAGGCTCCAGACTACCGCCCTGTCTGGCCAACCAGTCGGTAAAGATGATGGAGGGCTTGGCTCCCAAACCTGGCAGCGACGTGACGCGATTGATTTTCAGACATATTAGGAAAGATGAAGGCATCCTTTAAAGGGACGGAAAAAATACTTAACGGCCATATGTTCACAGTAAAGTATTATGTGTATTATCGCCTACCCCCTCCCCCTCCACCCCTCCCCACCCCCCCCTCTCTGTGTCTGTCTCTCCTGTGTGTCTATCAGCTTTATGCTGATGAGATGGAGGAATGTCAATGGAGGAAGAGCCATCAGACAGATGCAAGATCACTGCTGACATCCTAACAAGAGGCGTGCCAAAAGACTGAGGCCTGCAGCAGCCTCCTCTACCTCTTCCTCCCTCTGTTCTCTCTCTCTTTCTCTCTCGCTCTCTATCTATCTCTAACTAGTTTCTCTTCATCCCCTCTCTTTGACTTATTCTGTCCCTTCCTCTTTGTCTTGCTCTAAATTTTCTTTTCCTTTTCTCTCTCTCTCTCTCTCTCCCTCTGTCTCCTACTCTCCCTCTGCACAGTTCCCTAAAGGCTCTCATTTAGTTTCTTCTCTCTCTCTTCTCTCTTTCTCCTCTCTCTCTCTCTCTCTCTCTCTGTGAGGTATGTTCAATGGAACCTTCACTGCTATAAGGAAGTTGTGAGCCGCTGTGAGCTTCTTGGCTTGTTTTCCCCCGGCACAGACAAGCTCACCCTGACTGTCTGCACTCGCTACTCTCCGCCGCTCTGCTCGGGTCTGCCAAAACACAAACTTTGCATCCTAATGAAGCACTTAAAGACCTGGAATCTTTGTCGACACAGGAAACACTCAGCTAAGTACCTGCAGTGTCAGCACAGGGGAGAGTGCAGTATCACACACACCCCAAGGTGGCTGTGTGACTGTCTTGGAGGTAGATCTGCAGGGATCTTTTTGTAGATATACTCTACATGAAAAAAGTAGCCTATATCCAGGACTATGCAAACATGGTAAAGGTCTATAAACAATACAGTATGTACCAGTTTCTGGGCACACTCCTGTATGGAGAACAGTCAATTCCTTCTGCTGAATTTACAGCTTTAGTAGCTCTTGGTGTGAACACACAGTTATGCATATGCCAGGGTTTTGGTATGCATGACATTTCCTACGTCTATACACTCCTGGATACACTGATTTCAATGCCAGTTGTCTGAAGGACAAAGGGGGAGAGGGGGGTAGTCATTGTTTGCTCACTGGACACATCAAGGAAGTGATGTACTGTAGCATACAGTATCCATAAACCCAACCCCATTATGATAAATGGAGGTGATCATGCAAGCCATGACGATTTGACAGTGATAGATCATTCAGTGCCATGATGCATGTGCATATGTATCCAATAATGGCTAAAGAGAGATGGATATGTGGCTTGAAATGTAGACTACTTCACAAGCAGCAAAATATGCTGATAGCATTTTAAAAGTAAGAGAAAGGAAGAATAGAAAGAAAGAAGCAAAGTATGTGCCCATGGGACATATACTGGGACCTCAGTATATCTACCATTTGGCTTACTAAAGCTTGATAGGACCTGTAAATGTTAAGTTGATATATATTTTCTTGTTTGTTGTATGTGGAATTGTTTTATAGAATGTTGCCTTCATATAGAATTTCCACTTCCTTATCAACATGGAATATACATGTTTATTTGCATTCGAACCTGCTATGGTTTCAGAATTGTTTATTTATTGTTAAAACTCTGTGCGCGAGGCGCATCTATATGTTGGCCACTAGAACGCATTGTTCATTATAGCCATATTGCCACGGTGGAGGCAGGCCATTTAAGTTAGGCTCTGCCTTAATTTTGCATTAAGCATTTGAAGCAATAGTGCTTAATCTACAGTAACTGTGTACAAGACTTACCAGCAACAAGGTATTTATTTCCTTTTGTTTTATGTCATTTTATTTGCAATATGCGTTTTATTTAATGTGTTTATTACTGTATAGTCAACCAATGTATGCATCGTTTTAGGCCTGGTATTTGCTTGTACCCACAAGACAAGAATTAAGCTCAACCCTCTTTCTATAACCAGCGGCCAACGAGGTATTTGTTACTTTGATTTACATTGTTTTTCTTTGTTTCTTTGTATCATTTTGTTGTTTGTGCACTGTACACTGATGTATCCATTTATTTGGTGATTACTTGATAGTTCTCATGGCGTGAACGGAGTGTGGAGTCTTCGGTGTATCCAGTGTCCAAATAAACGCCCGTATCAAAGAACCTGCCCCCGTTGTGTTGTTGTGGAAAGAGCTACAGTGAGAACTCGGTCTGCTCGTCGCGGGAGTGAGACCTCGACTGCTCATCGCGGGAGTGAAAACGCGTCTGCTCATCGTGAAGAGACAGTCAACTTCGCTGTGCACCAGCTATTGCCTGCTCATTTGAAGTGGGAGTGGACGCGTCCGCGGCAGTAAGCAAGACAGCTTATCAGATAAGCCCTTAACATCTCTGTCGGTTTTAGCGACAGCAAGAAAGACTGTGTCAAAAGAGGCAAATTTTCAAGCCAAACCAAAAGAGCTCTGCTACAACCAGTTTAAGTAAGTTAAAGTTACAGTAAGGTAGCCTAGCTGAGAAGTGGTGCAACTTGAGAATTGCAAAAAGGACTCATCATCTTGCCATAGTTTTAAGCCTACAGCTCATGTTTAAGGATAATTCTGTTCACAGTGTCTTGATTAACAAGCAAAGTTTCGTTTTGAGCAATATTTAATGGAATACATGTTCATAAGCATTTAAGTTATACAGTTTGTGTTGTTTATATTGTTTGTTTTAGTTTCGTTTGTTTTTAAAATTAGAAGTCAGAATTAGTCATCTGGCTATACTCAGAGTTAGGCCTACTGTAGCCTACACCCATCAAAACATTTAAATTCAAGTTAAATGTTCACAGAGAATACTTTTAGTCATTCACAAAGTACATTAGATATTCAGATATAGTACATTTAGAAACCATTCACAAGATGTTCAGTAAAAGCACCTGCCAATCTGCTGAAGAAAGCTCTGCAGAAGAAACACAGATAAGAAGGAGTGAAAGACTCAGAACGTTGACAGAAAAAGAAAAAGAACTTAACAAAGAAAATCTGAAAACTGTGCAACGAAAGTACAAATTTGCCTATGACATATGGAAGGCTAATGCAAAAGATGGCAAAGAAAAATTATCTGATGCTTCACAAGATGAGTTAAGGGAACTGATTCATAATGTACAACACACTTGTTCAGAAGTAAGAGCTCTTTATGAAAATCTTCGTCAGATGCAGGCTCCTGAAGCAAACCTGCGGCGCAAAGTGGACTCTTGCATAGCTCTTTCAAAGTTCATTGTTCAGAGAGCACAGAAGAAACTAGAGGGAAAAGAAGAGGAAGATGAATTTTGGCCTGATGTTGGATCCATCTTAGACTCCGCAAGCTCTACATCAAGAACACATTCTGTTAGATCAAGATGCAGTTCTGTACATTCTAGCATCCACTCAGTCAAAAGATTTGAGGCTGCTGCTGAAGCTGCTGCATCCCAAGAAAAACTCGCCGTATTGATTGAGCAAGAGAAGGAAGCAGCAGAACTTCAAAAACTTGAGTTTGAAGATGCATTTCGCCAGGCACAGTTTGAAGCTGGAAAACTACAGTTTGAAGCCGAAAAACTAGCAAGACAACAAGCGATGCGAGGTAAGCACAGAAACATTGAGGTCTTACGAGAAAAGGGAAAGTTGAATGCTGCAAGAGCGCGAGTAAGAGTTTATGATGAAGCAGAAGAGCACTTTGATGCAAATGACTTTGCCCACACACTTGAACCGGTACCAGAATTCCAGGTTCTTAACTCTGCGCCTTCCTCCATTGTTCCTCAATGTCAAGACTCCAGTTCTTTAATTAACTCAGCTGTTCCTCAATCTCAAGCCATTTCTTGTTCAAGTACATCATTCATTCCTCCTTTTCAAGTCATTCCTGCTGCAAGTGTGCCATTCGCACCTCAGTCTCATGCCATTCATGCTGCAAGTCCGCCATTCGCTCCTCAATCTCAAGTCATTCCTGCTGCAAGTGTGCCATTTGCTCCTCAATCTCATGCCATTCATGGTGCAAGTCTGTCACTCATTCCTCAGTCTCAAGCCATTCCTGCTTATCCATCATTTGTTCCTCATTCTCAAGCCGTTCCTACCTCAAGTCTGTCATACATTAATATCCAAGCAACTCCTGCTCCAAGCCCTTTGGTGTCTGAAGTTCCACATGCTTCAGTGCCTATCCCTCAGGTACAAAACAGCCGTGACCTGGTTAACGTCTTGGCAGAAGCCATAAGTGCCAATCGTCTTCCTACGCCAGAACCGGCATTGTTCACTGGCGATCCTTTGAAATTCAAAGACTGGCAACTCTCCTTTGAAACACTGATAGACAGAAAGAATATTCCAAAGAATGAAAAGCTGTATTACCTGAGAAAATATGTAGGTGGAGCAGCAAAGAAAGCTGTTGAAGGTTACTTCGTTCTAGGCACTGACTCAGCATATGACGAGGCTTGGAAGGTACTAGAAAAACGTTTTGGTGACCCATTCACAATTGGGAAATCTTTTAGAGACAAGTTGCATGGATGGCCAAAGATAAGCTCTAAAGAAGCCTTTGAATTAAGAGAGTTTGCGGACTTCCTCAAGAGTTGTGAGGCAGCAATGCCACATCTGAAAACACTAGAAGTCTTAAATGACTGCAATGAGAACCAAAAAATTCTGCTGAAGTTACCATCTTGGTTAGTGTCTAAATGGAATCGCAAAGTGATGGAATTCAGAGAGGAAACTGGAGAATACCCACCATTCAAAGTGTTTGTACGCTTTCTGTCTAAAGAAGCAGATCTTGCCTGTGACCCTGTGTCTTCAATACAAGCCCTCAGAAACATGGAAAGTGAGAAACCAAAGCCTCCAAGAAATCAAACCTTTCAAGCGAAGACACTGTCCACAAATACAACACAAAGCAATATCCCATCATGCATCTTGGTGACACCACCTCACCAAGTGTAGAAAGTTTGTTGAAAGACCAGTTCAAGATCGGGTACAGTTTCTAAAGACAGAGAGGCTCTGCTTCGGATGTTTGAAGACTGGTCATCAATCAAAACAGTGTGCTAAAAAGAGCACATGTCAAAAGTGTCAGAAGAAACATCCTACCTGCCTGCATGAGGAAAACTTCAAAGAAAAGGAAGGAAATTGTGGCTTAAAAGACAGGACAGATGCTGGAGAAATGGCTACAGCGGTGTCATTTGCCAACGCAACCACTCAAGAGAGCTTTAGCACTCAAACATCTTCAACAATACCAGTCTGGATCTCATCTACAAAGCAGCCTGATCAAGAAATTCTTGTTTATGCACTTTTAGACACACAAAGTGACACTACCTTCATCTTGGATGAAGTAGCCCAAGACCTCAACACAAACAAGGAGAATGTCTGCTTACAGTTATCCACAATGTCTGCACTATCAAAGACCATACCTTGTCAGAAATTGTCAAATCTCCAAGTGAGAGGATATAATTCAGAGAAAAGAATTCCACTGCCACCAGCTTTCACACGAGAGTTCATTCCTGCTAACAGACTGCACATCCCCACTTCAGAAACAGCTCAAAAATGGCCTCATCTGGAACAGTTGGTAGACAAGATACCACCACCATTAAATTGTGAGGTAGGCCTTCTGATTGGGTATAACTGTCAACAAGCCCTCCTTCCAAGAGAAATCATATCTGGAGAAGAAAATCACTCATATGCTCAGCGAACAGATCTTGGGTGGAGCATCGTTGGATGTGTGAATTCAGAATGTGATTACAGTGATGCAATAGGCACCAGCCACAAAGTCCTACTGCATCAAGTAACACCTGCAGCAAAGCCATCAGTTGAACTGAAGAGGGAGGTACACTTTGTGTGTAGAACTGAAGTTAAAGAGATTATACCGACAGACATAATTAAAGTGCTTGAATCTGACTTCACAGATCACTCAGCAGACGATAACCCAGTTTCTCAAGAAGACTTTCTCTTTTTATCCAAAGTGAAGGAAGGTATAAGATTGAACGAAGATGGTCATTATGAACTCCCACTTCCATTCAAGACAAACACACCTAACCTTCAAGATAACAAACACTGTGCAGTCCGAAGGCTAACTTCACTAGAGCGACGACTAAAAAGGGATAAACAGTATTACCAGGACTACGTTCACTTCATGGATGACATAATAGCTCGAGGAGATGCTGAAAAGGTTCCATGGTCTGAACTGGATAATCAAGCCTGGTACATTCCACACCATGGAGTCTACCATCCTCAGAAGCCAGGAAAGATCCGCGTAGTGTTTGACTGTTCAGCACGCTTCCAAGACAGCTCTCTGAATGATCAGCTCCTGACTGGGCCCGACCTGACAAATACTTTGGTGGGAGTATTGTGCCGATTTAGAAAAGGTCCAATAGCCATAATGTGTGATGTAGAGAAAATGTTTCACCAATTTCATGTCACAAAAGAACATCAAGACTACCTCAGATTCTTATGGTGGGAAAAGGGCGATTTGAATGCAAAAGCCTCTGTGTACAGAATGAAAGTACATCTGTTCGGAGCTGCTTCATCTCCTGGCTGCTGTAACTATGCATTCAAGCACCTGGCATCACAAGGCCATGGAAAGTTCAGTGCAGAGTCTATCAAGTTCATTCATGGAAGTTTTTATGTTGATGATGGCTTGACAAGCACAAGAACCCCTGCTGAAGCTATACGTCTGGTTGAAGAAGCAAGAGCCCTGTGTAGAACTGGTAACCTGCGACTTCACAAGTTTGTATCCAACAACAAAGAGGTGATGAAAATGATACCACCAGAGGAACGTGCCCATACCAAAGATCTGGATTTGGATTTAGGAGAATGTAACATTGAGCGAGCTCTCGGAGTTCAGTGGTGTGTAGAAGCAGATGAATTTCAATTCAGAGTTGTTGTCAAGAACAATCCCCTGACAAGAAGAGGAGTTCTATCAACTGTTGCCTCCATCTATGACCCTCTAGGGTTTGTAGCCCCTTTCATCTTGATCGGCAAGCAAATACTTCAGTCGCTGTGTAGGGACAAGATAAGCTGGGATGAGGATCTCCCTGAGAACATTCTACTGCAATGGGAAGCATGGCTAATGGATTTACCACGTTTAGCAGCCTTGAAAATTCCAAGGAGTTACTCTCCGTCAGACTTTGAGGAGGTTGCACGTTATGAACTTCACAACTTCTCAGATGCAAGTTGCAATGGATATGGTGCCTGTTCATATCTCAGAGCAATAAGTGAAACAGGGCAAATCAGTTGCTCACTGGTTATGGGGAAGGCAAGAGTAGCCCCTACTAAACTTACAACTATTCCAAGACTTGAATTGTCATCAGCAGTAACTTCAGTCCGCAATGGTTCTGTCATCAGAAGAGAGCTTGAGATTGAAAGGCTGCAAGAGTATTACTGGACAGATTCAAAGGTTGTCCTTGGCTACGTGAATAATGATGCCAAAAGGTTTCACACCTTCGTAGCCAACCGCATTCAACGCATAAAATCCAGCACAACTCCTGAACAATGGCGACATGTGAGCTCAGAGAACAACCCGGCTGACCATGCCTCAAGAGGACTTACTGCAGGTCAGTTGAAAGAGTCTAACTGGTTGAGGGGACCTGACTTTCTTTGGAAAAAGAATCTTCCACAGGAAGAAAAGACGGTGGGAGAAGTTGAAATAACTGATCCAGAGCTTCGTAAAGTCCATGTCCATACAGTAAAGACGAAAGAAGCACCTGTAATATTGAACCGCTTCACCAAGTTCTCTGAATGGAACAAAGTTGTAAGAGCTGTCGCCAGACTCAAGAGATTTGTAAGAGAACTAAAAGGTCTTCAGCCAAGAACAAATGTACTAACAAGCCTTGAAGAAAGAAGAGAAGCTGAAATCTTCATCATCAAGCTGACACAAGAGGAAGCCTTTGCTGAGGATATTAAGAAAATCAAGTTACAGAAAGAAGACATCTTAAGCAAACATAACAAGTTACACCAACTAAATGCCTTCCTGGATAAGAATAACATCCTCAGGGTGGGAGGACGGCTGTACAAATCCTCCTTACATTACGACATTAAACATCCTGTAATCCTTCCAAAGAAGTCTCATGTGTCAGCTCTGTTGGTTAAACACTACCATGAGCGAATACACCACCAAGGGAGAGGCATGACTATAAATGAATTACGTGCAAATGGAATATAGATCCTAGGATGTGGAAAGGTAGTTTCTTCACATATCTACAAGTGTGTGAAATGCAGACGATACAGAAGAACTACAGAAGTTCAACTGATGGCAGATCTACCAGAAGAAAGAACTGAAACATCTCCCCCCTTTTCATACTGTGGCGTTGACTGTCTTGGTCCCTTCATCGTAAAAGAAAATAGAAAAGAACTAAAGCGATATGGATTGTTGTTTACCTGCCTGTGTTCGAGAGCAGTACACATAGAAACTCTGGATGATTTGACAATAGATGCCTTCATGAATGCTCTTCGAACACTTGTATCTATCAGAGGACCTGTTCGCCAACTAAGATGTGATCAAGGAACAAACTTCACAGGAGCCAAAAGAGAGTTTTATGAGCTACTCAAAAGGATGGATCAAGACCGTCAACAAGCACTTGGCTGTGAGTTCATAATGAACGTCCCATCAGCGAGTCATATGGGTGGAGTTTGGGAGCGCCAAATTCGAACAATCCGAAGTATCCTGACTTCCATGCTAGACAATTCTGCAAGCCGTCTTGATACCACTACACTAAGAACATTTCTTTATGAGACCATGGCTATTATCAACAGCAGGCCACTAAGCATTGAACATCTCCAAGATCCCAATGGTCCAGAACCTCTCACTCCTAACCATATACTCACAATGAAGTCATCAATCATTCTGCCCCCTCCTGGACAGTTCTGTGAAGAAGACCTTTATCTACGGAAAAGGTGGAAAAGAGTTCAGTTCTTAGCCAATGAGTTCTGGAAAAGATGGAAGCGAGATTACCTACTAAATCTTCAACAAAGACAGAAATGGCAAAAGAAAACTCGAAATTCACAAGTGGATGACATTGTTATTCTCAAAGATGACAACAAACCAAGGAATGAATGGAAGCTCGGCAGAGTTATAGAAGTTCACCCTAGTGCAGATGGCATGGTACGAAAGCTGAAGTTACTTGTTAGTGACACTACAATTAACAAGGGAAAACCACTCACTAGATCAGTTTACCTTGAAAGGCCTGTCCATAAAGTAGTAACACTAATTGAAGCCAATTAAGTATCACAGTCATGCACTTGCATAGACCAAATATAGATCACATACACACATCACTTATGTTTTATTTCTTTTTTTTTGTTGTTGTTGTTTCTCACTTCATTTATTTTCTTTATTTTTTTTTTATTCTATAGAAATCCCACATTCCAAATAAATGAGTGATTTGGTGGGAGTGTAAATGTTAAGTTGATATTTTATCTATGTGAAGAATTATTCAATAGAATCTAGCCTTAGAATAGAATTTCTCATTTCCACTTCCTTATCAACAAGGAATAAATATGTTTATTTGCATTCGAACCTGCTATGGTTTCAGCATTGTTTATTTATTATTAAAACTCTGTGCGCGAGGCGCATCTGTATGTTGGCCACCGATAGAACGCATGGTTTATTATTGCCATTGTCACGGTGGAGGCAGACCATTTACGTTTAGGCTCTGCCTTAATTTTGCATTAAGCATTTGAAGCAATAGTGCTTAATCTACAGTAACTGTGTACAAGACTTACCAGCAACAAGGTATTTATTTCCTTTTGTTTTATGTCATTTTATTTGCAATATGCGTTTTATTTAATGTGTTTATTACTGTATAGTCAACCAATGTATGCATCGTTTTAGGCCTGGTATTTGCTTGTACCCACAAGACAAGAATTAAGCTCAACCCTCTTTCTATAACCAGCGGCCAACGAGGTATTTGTTACTTTGATTTACATTGTTTTTCTTTGTTTCTTTGTATCATTTTGTTGTTTGTGCACTGTACACTGATGTATCCATTTATTTGGTGATTACTTGATAGTTCTCATGGCGTGAACGGAGTGTGGAGTCTTCGGTGTATCCAGTGTCCAAATAAACGCCCGTATCAAAGAACCTGCCCCCGTTGTGTTGTTGTGGAAAGAGCTACAATTAATATGAATTATTAGACTGTGTTGTAGCTGTTGCTTTCTTTTGTGTGTAGATATGCACAGTATGCCACAGGCATTTCACTCTTTCTTGTTCTCTCTCTTTCTTTCTCTCCCTCTCTCCCTCTGTCCCCCCCCCCCCCACCCACCCAAATGCCCTCTGTGTTGGAAGAAGAGAGGAGGGGGGCAGGGAGGATGAAGTGTTTTCTCACCTCGCGCTGCAACGCCCCCAGACTGTTTGCCTGCAAGGGGGGCCACCACCCTTCTCCATCAGCACCCAGAGAGACAGTGAGGCGACGTGGCACGACATGGTGCCAAACTAGCGTGGGGCAAACATAGGGGACAAGGTGGCAGCATCACAGGCTGATGGCCGACAAGCAGTGTCAGACACTGACACTGACATAGACATAGACATAGACACAGACATAGACATAGACATAACCATAGACATAGACATAGACATGGACATAGACACAGACACAGACATAGACACAGACACAGACACAGACACTGACACAGACACAGACACAGACACAGACATAAACATAGACATAGACACAGACATAGACACAGACACAGACACAGACATAGACACAGACATAGACACTGACACAGACACAGACATAGACACAGACACAGACATAGACACAGACACAGACATAGACACTGACACAGACATAGACATAGACATAGACATAGACATAGGCATAGACATAGACACAGACACAGACACAGACACAGACATAGACATAGACATAGACACAGACATAGACATAGACACAGACATAGACATAGACAT
>JAUCNH010161081.1:0-11432 GCA_032353275.1 Sardinella hualiensis
CTCCTCGGAAACGAAATCCTCTTGGCTTTAGCTAGACTAATTGACGGAGTCAATAGTCGGCTTTCGCCTAGGCTAGTGGAGGTGTGACATGCATTTAAACAAACTTTTTAGTTTTAATGAACATTTCAAATGCTTTGAGGCAAGGCATGTCTTAATTTCTTTTTTATTTCTATTCTGATTAACATGTACTTCTATACTGGATGCTCATTCCCGTCATTACTGTTGGTAAAAAGGAGTTTTGGCTCTGTGTGAAGGACCAGGAAAGGAGTTAAGTAGCTGGCTTGAGACCAGTGGGGGTGCCGGTGAGAACACACAATCCAGTCAATTTCTGCTTTCCGGTTATGTTCTTTATTTTGCTTTCCACATCCAGCACATTTCCATTGGTCAAGATGAAGAAATGTTTGCGTGTGTGCGTGTGTGTGTGTGTGAGGAGTGTGCGTGAGGGAGTCAGGCTATGTACAGTAGGAGTGTGTGGTTTAGGGAAAAGGGAGATGGTATACAATTAGCCCCAATGCCATAATAAGGCAAACATAATGCATTGCAAACAAGCTCAAAACACAAGAGAAACACTGGCCCATGTATGAAGTATAAATCAAACATCCAGCAGTGGATTAGCTCGGGAAACACTGTAACAATCTCAAGGCATATTTCAGCTCTCTACAGCGCAGTTAAAGCGATACACTGGTGGAGGTCTATTGTAGGCTCTATGTCTGCATGTGCAGTCGTGAAACGTTGTCAAAGAATATTTTACGCCAGTCACTCCCAGCCGGAGTTAAGGCAATCTTCTCATGTTGACCATTGCCTTTACAATGGGAGTGCGCCAGCACTCTCGCACACGCGTCCAAAATGCTATTTTTAAGCCACACTGTAAAAAAAACACGGCTGTGACAACTCAAAATTTCTAGGCAACATGATGCACAGAATTTTTGAGTTTTCTCAACTCAAGTTAACTACTGTTGACCTTACAAAGGTTTTTGAGTTCAGTCAACTTAGAGCTTTTTGTTGACCAAACCAGGTTATTCTTCTTACAATAACAAAGAAACGTTTGTTTTAATAGCATGTAGTTCTACCTTCAACGGTCAATTTTTTTCAAGTTACCTGTACCCTAAATTACGCAATGTACTGTATGCTGCAATTATGCAATACATCTAAGATACATTTTCCTAAAAATACCACAAAAATCAATGTCAGGAAAATCCACCTTTATTACGGCGAGGAAACACTGATAGATATTGCTTATCAATATCTATTTGAAGGTAATGTTCAATTGTCAAGAGTTGCTGCTGAAATATTGTGTCAAGTTGTACATTTGCATTACATCAGGAAGAGTCAAAATAATAAAGTTCTTTGAGTGCAGCTCAACTCCAGTCCATGAAAAGAGCTTGAAAACCACAAGTTTAACTTCTCCTGAGCACCAATTAACACCCAACTGATCACACAAATCTGTTTTGAACAGGCATCTTTAAGCTAAGAAAGGTGACTTTGTATGAAAGATAACTTTCCATGATCAAACCATTTGACATGACAACCTTGCAACCACCATGGGCAAGTGTACATAAGAGATGTACATGTAAACCTTACCAGAGCATTGTTGGACATAGAACCTGATGCGCTTTGAGCAAAAGTCTGATAGTCCAAAAATAATCTGAATTGCTTCAAATGTCTACTTTAGCGATCTTGTGCCAAAGGGGTATGCAAAGGCAGTTGAGAGATCAGGTAGGTTGTGCAGTATGATGACTCCATCCAACACAACAGCTACATCTCGCAGTTGGTGATGTGGTGGCGGCATCATCTCAATAGACTGTCAGAATGCCATCTTCATAGACTGTCAGAATGCCATCAGGCACACCTCGGACCACAGCGTCCTCAGGGTCGGTCTCCTATGGAAATCAGAGATATGATTAAATACAAAGCAAAACAGTTACACTCATATTCTACCATCATAGATAGAGACAAAAGTAAAGCTATGTCCACACACATCGCTACTAGCTGAGCGATATCAGTCAATAGAATGTTTATGTGTTCCAGTGATGGAACGCCTGGACAGGCGGGAAGAGTACAAGCAATGTGATGTTGCTGGTTTTGAGTTAAAATTAATTTAACTTTTGGGCGAGTAAGCCAGAAGCGAGTATGTGGACCCGGCTTAAAGGAGTTATGCGGAGTGAATCAAACCGAAGCCCTGTTGTCTGAAGCTGCCAAGTGCTGTAAATAGTTATTAGGACGACAGCAGTAGATACAACGTAGACCGAATTCGCAAACTGCCCACTACTGCGAACAGATAGGGCATATGAAAACGAAACAGACATGCCCTAATCAGTTAGCGTTGGCTGCCGTTTCACTATTCGGTCTACCATGCATGAAAATCTGTCACTCTCATACCTCTCAGAGAGGTATGTCACTGATATTGGCATTGTGGTATTTGTGTTTGGACAATGTTCATGCAGGAAGCAGAAAACAGAGGGATTTGGTAATGGTATAAAAGTTTGTGCTTCAATACCTGCTATTAAACAAAGACAATCACTTACCAAACACTTCAGGAAAAACATATGTTCTTCTCACGGATGAAGATCCTCAGAGCTGCGGTCTTCTGTTGATACAATGTCTCTCGTCTAAGGATAATACCAACACAGACACAAACACGATCAACATAGTACACAACTGAAGATGAATTTTGTAAATAAAATGTTGTACTTTTCAACAAAGGAAAAATGGCCTATAGAGTTTGAAACCTATAGTTATTGTTTTCAGCATTTATCTGTTCATAAAATGTTACCTTTTTGTCCAAGTCATTAGTGTGGGTAAAAAGGGGGGTGGGGGGTTGAACTAGCATGTCAAAGATGATGGACAAGTGGTTTAGCTAACGATATGAAAGGATTTCTGATAAGGCCCTACCTTCTGAAGTACATTGCCAATGGAACGATCCCAGATGAATGTGTGGAGCTAGATGGAAACAGAATTCAGATGGCGAGAGCCAGGTTAGAGGAGACCAGAGAGGAGGGAAGCTTTGAAACTCTGGGGTGCTTGACTTAAAGGAAAAGTGTTGTTTTACAATTTGAACCTTATTTCAGATACAAAATAATGTTACTTACTCATCTTACTCGTACTCAAATGAAAACATTTACTGGCTGCATTTCAGTGCCCTGATCACTCTGTTACATGGATAGTGGCGAACGCAATATCTCTGCAAAGACGTGAAATGACACGAAAGTGAAATGGATGAGTAAGTAACGTTATTTTGCCCCTGAAATAAGGTTCAAATTGTGAAAACGGCACTTATCCTTCAATGGGCAAGTAAGGTAGATAAAATCTCCAACAAACAACTGGGTTGAATGATGACTGTCAATCAATCCTTTGGGCTCCTGCCAAACTAGGTTTAACAAACAACATTTGTCCACACTAGTGACTTGGATGAAGCTCATGACCAATAAATACATAAATCCAGGCACCTGCAAAGGGAAAGGGTTCACATACAATGAGCTTCAGAGACTTTACTCACCTCTTCATCAAGCTTATCCAGGAGGTCTTCCATATCTGAAACAAATGCTCCCTTCCTTGCCCGGCAGAGTTTTAATAGGCGGTTCTTGCTTGTGATTTCGACAAAATTCTTCAAATATCTGAAAACAATGATCATAATAACTTGATAACCTTTTCCCACCAATTTCACTTCCCTTTCACAATGTTTCAATGACCCTGAGTGATGCTTCTATTACTTCCTGCAACCTAATATTGAACAAAAACATGTTTTTGATACCGCACATCATCAAAGCGATAGTTCAGAGTAATTCCAAGCATAGCCCTGTTGCATGAGCTTGCCGAATGCCATCAATGGAAAGGACAAGGAAAGAATTTTGGAAAAAAAAAATGGACCAAATAGCAAACCAGCAGCTTACGCTAACTTAATGGAACACACAGTACCGAAAGTGAAAGTGAACTGTTTATTCCATTTAATAAGCATAAGCTGTGCATTCGCCACATTCGTGCATTGTTCCAAATTCTTTCGCTTTTCTTGCTATCGACAGCACTCACCAAGCTTGTGTAACATGGCTGTGTTTGGAATTACTCCAAACAGTCACCAAGTCAAGCGAATTTCCAAAATAATGATCTTCAAATTGAAGTATAAAATCTCTCAAGTTGGGAGTCTTTCAGTACCTCCATTAGCTGGTCCAGAGTTTTTGGTTGTTCTACCAGTTGGAGTCTTCTAGTTTCTTTGGGTGAAAGGATTATCCGTAGTAACAAAATCTGGAAAGAGGGAAAAAAGGAGAAATCATATTTAGCATCATTACAACATCAGTTACAGACTACTTATAATTTGAACAACTGGGAGCATACCATTTTCAGTTTCCCATCAATTTTCCCACCAACTTCATATGCTTGTAGAGGACTTTAATCAGTCTGCATATCTGGAACCAGGACTACAATTTCAGAATAGAGGAAGGCAACAGTATTTCAGCAGCAACTCTTGATGAAGAGGATTTCAAGTAATTTAGCTAAAATGGAAAAAAATAGAATTCCATACCCTACCTTTAAGAAGAACTCTTAAACTTGCCACTCCTAAAATGCAGAAACACAAGAGACACAAAATTAAGATCTTTTCAGCAATAATTCACAAGAATGTTAACTTTTAATAGAAAAGAAATGTTCTTGTCTCTACACTGCATATCTAGTATTACTGATTTACTAGGTTTACACAATTTATTAAATATTATTTGTTAAATATTAAAAATATATATAGCCTATATTTTTAAAACTTGCTTCAATAATATTGAACTGTGCCATGACTTAAAAACCTCCTAAATGGCCAAATATATGAGGTAGTATTGTAGAACAAACTTGAAGTTTTAAACATATTCTTTCTAGTGCATGAATTGCATTGTAACGTTATAGCTTAGTATGTAGGCCTGAAGACTGAAGTCAGTTTGAGTTTGATTTGGCTTGAAGGAAGGATGGCTAACTACAGCAAGTTTGCCAGGCAAACATTGTTGCACTATACAGTTTGCTAACGCAATACAAAGTTCATAGTAAATGCACTATGAAACAATGTGGGAGGTTAAAGCATTATGGAAGACTTTTCACAGCCCTTGAGCACAACTACGACAACGTTATTGCATGTTGGCGGACGTGCACGCAAACATTGCTGGTCGCCACATGTAGAACCTACCGGTAACTACCGTTAGTTAGCCATCATTCCTTCCACATACAGATCCCAGTCTCCCTAATATCATACTGCCTATTAAAACGCGCACATTAAATCATGAATCATTTCACTTTACTTAGAATCTGTAAAAATTGTTTTAGGAATTCACCCATTATGGCCAGCATAAACCCCAGGTATAAATTCATCTAAACATGTTAAATTGCAGTTGTTAGCTAACGTGGCGAACGTGATTAGCTAGGTTAATAACAGCTAACGTTGACAATGGCAACTTTGCAAACAGTCTGAGATGATAAACATTCAAACCAACTGAATCCCTTGCATACTCTAGCACACTCTGGTATTAACACGTCGCATATTGCAAGACAAACAAACAAAAAACACCACTTACCAACAACGACAACCGGGCGCAAGGAAATCTGCGAAATCCACGGGCATGAGAAGGCATGTTTACCGCCTTGAACTTGTCAGGCCGCCCCTGCTCAGAGGTAACAGAAACCCCACAGAATGCTGCAACGCGCATGCGTGTGGAGTTGAAGTAATACCAACTCAAAAATATTTGAGATTTTGATTGGAAAATACAAGTGAGGCCAATAAGGAGGGAAGTGTGTTATGCAGACTTAGTTTTGTTCATTGTAAGTGGAAGATCTTGTTTCTGAGTCAAATTAATTTCAATATCTATGTGAAAGTAACAATTGCCAGTAAAATTTTTTACAGTGTAATTGGACTTCATAGTGCATAACGCTTCAGTAAAATTGACTCCGAACCTCCACTTTAAGACTCACCAGTCTCAGTCAGAGCGTAGAGCAGACCAAGTCAAAGCCAGAGCTGGTAAGACATGCTGACATAACACAAGAGAACGCAAGGTGAAAAGCTGCTTCTCTCATGAGCTGCTTTATTTTCCTCTCAGATTGGCTTGCATTGGCTTACACTTTGCTTGCTTTGGCTCGGGTGTGATGATGCAGGCGACTTATTTTAGACGCTTATCTCATAGCCGAGATCCCCCAAGAAACCAAGACGACCGGGTGAAAATGTGGCCCTGACGATATGGCTCTTTGAAGGCCTCGGCTCGCGGTCCTGTGTGAGGGTAACTGAATATGAGTCACGCTCGGAGGGGAATCTAACACCCCTTGGGCACCGTGCCCCGACCCACTACCACGCCACCCTCTACCTTCTACTCTCCGCCGCTGCCTCTCGTCCCCTGCCAAGCGATACAATTACAAGGTACAGATCTGCCGCTTCATGGGTCGCTAAAAATAAATCATTACCAGCGCATGCAAAAATCACTGGAAGTGGAGCCATCATAACCACCAACCTCCATGACTCTCACCACCACCAGCAGTAGATGCCGTATCACAGCCACCAGGGAGCACTGGAGGCTTCATAGGGCTCAGTGATGCAGAGGAGAGCACACTGCCCACACCCCTGCTGTACTTGGCCCACACCCCACACACATCCACTCCTTCCCAAATGATACTACAGTATATATTGGGGAACACAATTGTTTGTGTATTTGTTGTTGTTGTTGGTAGCCATAACTTTGGATGTTAGAAACATACTGTACACATGTGCTCGGACACACACACACACGCACGCACACACACACACACACACACACACACACACACACAGGCAGCATCCACATTACTGTGTTTTCAAATGAAACCAAAACAACTCTGTTGCACATGCACTCTTCGTCCATATCAATCCACTGGTTTCAGTATAACGATCTGAAGACTCTCTCTGCCTCGGATTCATCTGAAAAAGGAAGCAAAGCTGACCTGTAAGAATAAAACGAAATGAAAATGCATGTGCACCGACTGGTCATGTGGCAGTCACATTACTCGTTCATATGATGATCCTTGCAGGGACAGGCAATCTTGAGAAATGAGCGGCCTAATTTTTGTATTATAACAAATGTTACCAATCTGCTTCTATGATGCAAAAGTGGGTGAAAGTATTACTTCACCAGCTAGAAGGGGCGTGTACTGATGAGAGCAGCCACAAGAGAACCCTCCACAGAGACAGATTCTGCACTTGTGTTTGAACGAAGATCGTTTTTTTTTATTTTTTTTTTATTGTTTTTTGTTCTTTGTACTCTTCTGTTGTTGCGGAGTCATATTTCGGCCTCGTGTGAATGTGGTGACACACACAAATACTGTACACACACACACCTGAGTACACATTTCAGCATGCATGGGCATATAACAAACTTGCTCCTGATTGCGTGTTCTAATTTAAAACATGTACACATACTCATGGATCGCAAGTCCTCACAAGAGCCAGCTGGCTGTCAGTAAAGTAAGCTGGCTGTTCAGTATAGTAATTCAAGGATGTGAGTTGTCGTTGTCATGACAACAGCCAAATTTTTCAAAAAGACGTCCTCAGATGAGACCTCCGTGGCGAAAACAACAAAGAAAAGCATTGTGTGAAGATGGCTACCAGTGGGGAATTATCACTCTGCACTTGTCCTCTCAGCTCATTTCACAAACAAAAACACGCACACACACACACACACACAAAGAGAGAAAGAGAGAGAGAGAGAGAGAGCGAGAGAGAGAAAGAAAGCCTAAGAGATTTACTGAGGAACTATATAAAGATTTTTTTTAAACCTCTCAGCTCATTTCACAAACAAAAACACACACACACACACACACACACACACACAAAGAGAGAAAGAGAGAGAGAGAGAGAGCGAGAGAGAGAAAGAAAGCCTAAGATATTTACTGAGGAACTATATAAAGATTTTTTTAAACGTCTTTAACAATGTTTTACTTGTTTTAGAATAATGACCTGCTACTCTGTCTGTTTACAGTATATTACATTTCAAAGGCCTAGTTTAAATGTATCTAGATATTTTCTAGATAGATCTAGATTTTCTAGAGATTTTTATTCATTTTTATTGTGATAACATGAATCTACAAAATTCAAGGTTTTGGAAGGCTTTTTGTTATTATTATCAAATCAGTTTAAGGTGGCTTAATCAGTTTATGTGTTCAAACTGATAAAAAATATTGGCTTATAAAAAAAAATCGAACAGGGCCTAAATAGCCGGCTAGTGCTACTGGTTAGGTTTATATCTTATATATTTTGAAATTGAAAATGGTGTTGTGCTGATCATTTGCTATGATCAGCAGCATGACATATTCCATTGTACAGAATGACTGGCTGAACACATCACTTCTTGTCTGTATGTGTGTCTCTTTACAAGGATTTGCATCCAAATCAAAAATCTGGTTTGTGCACAGGGAGAAGTCTCACCAACAGCGAGTGCAATCCTCTCCAAAGAGCATATTTAATACCCCAGCATCCTCTTCTTCCTTAAGGGAGAGCAGACTCTCGTTTGAGATTCGAGGCATCTGTGTTTCAAAAGGAATCGTGGATGAAGTCCCTCTCCCCAGTACACCAGCAGTGCACCACTACTGTCCTGGTGGTCCTCTTCCTCATCTTTACTCCACAACTGGCATAGCAGACATTTTTTTTCTGCCAGAAACCTCTTCCACTCTCTCCTCGCTTCACTGTGGCTCTGAATGTTTTTTTTTTGTTTTTTTTTTTTCAAACTCTAAAGAGCCCCGAGGCAGTTGTTGCTGTTTTCAGCCCAAATCTGTGCAGAGCGCCTCGGGACCTGACAGAACAACTCCGACTGACAACTTTGAGAACATTGTGTCAGACGTGGGCTCTCGTTACGTGGTGTGTGGCTCTAAAATGTCCACTTGTGTTCTGGGTGTTGTTTAACTGGCACACAACAAAGGCTTTATCGTCGGCAGTGCTGGCCCAACTCACTGTGTGTCTGTGTGTGTGTGTGTGTGTGTGTGTGTGCGAGCGCGTTAACAGTCAGAAAGGCTATAATCATACAGTGTTTTAGATATTTTTTGTAGTACTTTTCAGAGTGCTCCATTTTCCAATTCCATCTAGCTCCAACGGTGAGAGTCATCAACTGAGAGTATTATTGCAATGCTCTAAATGGATTTTTGCATTTTTTATGTTGCATACAGATGGGCAATGAAATACAACAGAAGTTTTTGTCACATCCATAATGCCAATAAAATGCCATAGTAGGCTATTTGTATGATGTGAATGATTACATGAAACCTGATACGTTATTTTTAGATGTAGAACTTACATACAAAATATCTTAGCTGGGTTCATCAGTAAAAAAAAAAAAAAAAACGAAAAGAAATATCAGTCTTGTCAGGTTTTGTTTTTAAAGTCTTTCTTGAAAAGCAATAAAAAGACTATTGAAAGAGAAATATCAGAAATATAGGCTATGCAAAACAGAATCATGTGGGCAGAATACTTCAGAGGCACAGAAGGACAAAGCAGTTCCATCCTCTTGCCTGCTCACACATTTCATTTTTCCAATACTTTTTTTCTCAGGCGGCAGCAAGCTGCCAATATTGCACGGTTCATCACAGCTTTGTAGAGGCGTATTATAACTGACACCCACATGCACACACACCCGTGCACCCCATCACACACACACACACAAACACACATCCAAAAGGGTGCACACACACAAACATGTGTATTGTATTTGCACATACAGTACACATACTCTCTCTCTCCTTCCCTCTATCTCACACAGACACACAGACATACACACACACACGCACACGCAACACACACACAACGCACACACACAAGGCAAGGGGGCAGAGTGTGGGTTTTCTTTTGAGATTTTTCACAATGAAGACGCCCCCTGCACCGCTCCAGGGAGGTCATCACCAGCATCTCCTGACTGTCAGGGTTTCATTGCCAACAGAAAAAGAGAGAATTGTGTAACCACATTCAATCAGCACACACATTCATCAGCATCTGTACTGTGAGGTAGAAATCACTGTATCCTCTATAACCTAAAGCACATCTACATTCTAATTACACCTTCAGGGAAACTGAGATTGTAAAATTCTGTAGATATAAAACAAAAGAACATAATACATACATAATAAAAATGTATATAAATAAAAAATTTAAGATGTAGACTATACTAGTAGTTGCTGCAATTAAATTTTAATTTTAAGTTCAGCAAATTCTTTCGAGGGTGCAATGGTCAATCCGATTTTTGTCCAATGGAACAGAACCAACTCGTTTTTTGTTGTGTTTATAGCGGACGTGACGTCAGTCCAACCTCTGAGCCTCGGTCTCGGTGCCTAATGGACAGCACGAAAAGAACAAGGTCTATAATTGATACGCTCTGTATTGTTGAAATGCTACACATACTGCAGCACACAACAAAGCTGCAGTTTCTGTAGACTGGATGGTCAAAGCAAAATAAACTTTAGAAAAATAACCTTGCATTCAGATTCTTTTAAAGTACAAAATAAGGTTTCAATTTATTTTGAGCATCTCATCTGACCTTAAAGGGGAACGGCGGCATGTCTCAACCTTCATTCCAGTTGAAGCAGTAGTCGAGTACAACGAGCTGACAAAAAAAAAAAAGAACAGAAATAATGCAACCTGACCGGAGTTGTGGCGGTTTTAGCGAGGCAGCAAAATAGTGTACAGTAGCAACAGGGGCGAGCCTCTAACGTAAAAGCTACGTAAACAACTTGCTCACATTGCTATGCTAACAAAGCAATAACTCCATATTCATTCATTTTTCCTATGTAGGAGTGGGACAAAAACAAGCTTGACCAAGTTGTCTCCAAATCCCAAAACCAAATTGTCTGTGCTGTCTATGAGACAGGAAGGGGGGATATATGACTGGCCATAAAACAGTGACCTACCAAGGCATCATCTGTGAATGGGTGTGTAATATTGATTCATTTTACAGTAAATGGCATCTAAGTACTTTTTAATATTCATTTTTTTCAGTGGGTGGTACATCACTTGCGTGATTAAACAGCGGGCACACCCTCATGAGGCCATGATAGGTGGGCGACTGGTGATTGTGTCACTGTGGTTCCTCCTGATGATAATTTGATTCCTTCAACATCGGTGTTATGTTTACACCCAAATAAAACCCCCGCAACCACAGGGCTTAATTGAGGATCCTTTTTGTTGAAGAAATTTATTTTACTGTTATTTCGTAAACTCATAGACAGGCAAAGTATTGGTGTGGTTTAGCAGACAGACACACATAGTACACAAACACACACACACACAAACACACAAACACACACACACACACAAACAGACAGACAGAAGAAGAAACATCTACAGAACCTTACTACACAGACATACAGTATGCATGGAGGGAGAGCTACTGTAGACACACACACACACACACACACACACACACACACACACACACACACACACACACACACACACACACACA